>JAQGAE010001003.1:0-27017 GCA_034696685.1 Julus scandinavius
CCTTGATGGAACATGTCAAGGTCATCGATTCCAGTGTGTCCAAATGGCGCCTTAGCCACTCTATACAACTACCTGGGCTGCATTTCACACAGGAACCCTGGATAACATTTATGGCTGCCTCAGGAGATATTTAGGTAGATCCGAGAGGAACAATATAAATAAAAGCGGGCTCATTGTATCTCCCTGAAGGACTCTCGAGGTGATTTTTATGGAGTCTGTGTAACCCTCTGCAGTCTTTATTTGGCAAGAGTTGGGAGTAAAAAGAGGATATGTTTAGTAGTAGGTGGGGAGGAAAGCCCATCGCACGGAGCTTAGCCCAGAGGACATCATGCGCGACTGAGTCGAATGCTCTGGCCATGTCTGCCATAAAGGCATAGGTGGGAATTCTTGGCTGTGAGCATCTTCTTCGAATGGTTGTCTGAAGAATAGCGAGGTCTCTAGTGCCCCTGCCACTGAGGAAAGCTGTTTGTTCTCTTGGGATTGTATTATTGATCTTTGCCCAGTCTAGGGTTCATTTGGTGATCAGGGACATGTACAACTATGCTGGGTTTGATACTAGGCTGATGGGCCAGTAGTTAGTTGGGTTATTTCTGTTGCCTTTTTGTGTATAGGGTATATGTCAATGTTTGTCCATTGTGGTGGAAAGGAGTGGGTGGTTAGGGAATGGTTCAATACTGTGGGAAGATCATCAATTAGAGGGTTGTCAGGAATGTTTTTTGAAAAGGTCTGCAGGGATAAGGTCATGAGCTGGGGCTTTTTTGGAAGAAGTTTGGAAGGGGTTTGGTGGGTGGGTCAGGAATTACGGGAACAGTTGTTGTTTCTTGTATTTTGTTGATATATGTATTAACAGCTATCTTAGTGAGACTAGGGGGAGTTGGGTATGTGTTTTTAAGGTGGCTTTTCCAGTTTGTTTATGTTATTAGGTTGGTGGAGAGTGCGGTTTTTGATGTTAATGATTTATAAGGTTCCAGAATTCAGAGTAGTGTTAAGCCCCCTTAAGTTTGGAGTGCCAAGCTCTTTCATGTTCGGCTTTGGCGTTTTGGTAGGTGGTTCTCATTTTTGTTTTATTTCAGTTCATTTTGCTGCCGACTCCATGTTGGGGTGCTTCACGAATGTTTTGGTAGTAGGCGCAAGGCCGCCTTTAGGCTTTGACACTCTGGTAAAAACCTAGGGGCTTGTTTTGGACGTGTGGCAAAGGGGTAGGTCGTTCAGATTAGTTCATGGAGTCTAAGGTTGTTGAGGATGTGTTTTGTGTAGAGATTCATGCCTTTTATGGGGGAGAAGTAGTGAGTGAGGAGGGGATGAGATGTCTTTGGAAATGTTTGAGTATAGACTCAGATGGCGAAAAATTTGTTTTCGGGTATGGCGCAAGAAGGTATCGCCGGAAAGTGGTCAGAGGTTGCCTTGGAAAGGATGTTAAGTTGCGCTACATATTTCAGTGTTGGGTTAGAGACGATTATGTAGTGAAGAATTAAGTAGAGGGATTTGGCTTGATATGTTGGGGCTCTGGAGTAATCTCCCCGTGTGCGACTATTGAGGATAGTTATGTTCCTCGCAGAATTGGAGTAGCATGATGTCCATTTTAAGTTTAAGTGGTGGGGTGAATAATCAGAGGGGGGAGATGTCATTGATATTCGCTGTTCTTGATTTAAATCTCCCATCAATATTGTTAGTGCGAGATGGAGGCATGAAGGGTAAGGGCTGCAGCTAGTTGCACATAGGGGTCCCTGATCATGTGATGGTTGTAGATACCTACAACCATGATGTGGAGTTTGCTGGTTTGTATTTTAAGGCGTTATAATGTGAATGACGGGTTCATGACTATTATTTTTGGTGGATCGAAATTTGTTTTTGACATTAGGAATTTTGTCCCACCAGCGGCATGGCCCGCTGCATGGGTTCTTGTGGCAGGGGTGCCAATATTATAGAAGACATCTGCCCAAACATCCTACATGGTCTTAGTCCACGTCTCACGTAGAAAGATGATGTCCTGCTCGAGTATTATGCTGAAGGCGGTCAGATTCATTAGTGTGAAGCAGAGTGGTTGATCATGGGTTGGGGATTTAGTTGGGCATTTTCATCCTGGGAGGGTTGGTTAGGTTGACAGGGTTGTCTAGTCCGTTGTAGAAGGGAAATAAGGTTAGGGTTGTCAGATGTTTGTTGTATATGGTTTCTTGGCTGGTTGGGAGGAAGTGTCCATGAAGTAAGGGGGAGATGTGTTGTTGTGAAGGTTAACCGTATATGTAATTTTATTGTATATTAGCGAGTTTCCCATTATCTTAGGGTGTTTTCCTGTGGCTTTGAGGTATGAGAAGTGTGGTTGATGTATTTTTCTTTTTGCTAATGTAATGCTGGAGTAACTGCGCTCGACTCCGAGTCTTTCCAGTCCAGGTCTCAAGTGCAGTGTAGGAATGTGGTTAATAAGTAAGTGCATGAATGTCTCACAAGTCTGGTCTATGTGATAATTTAATGATTACAGGAGAGGTAGGATGTCCGGAAGTGGCCCTGCCTAATAGGTGTACTGCTTCAAATGATATTAAGTCATGACTGGGGAGATTTATTTGCTGGAATAGATCTCTGGCATGTTGTGTACAGGTAGATTGAGCCTGGGGTGCAGGCCAGTTAAACACTATGCAGCTCTCCATCCTTGTTTAGTTTTTCATTTCCTCCACTGTATCCTCAAGTTGAGGATCAGGGACAACCACATCCCAGCAAGAAGCCCCTTCCGAGGCCTGTGGTCTGTTTTGGATCTCCACAACATCTGCCCAAAGGCAACCGATGTCTTGTCTCTTCACTGCTTTACCAATCTCAACAGTGTCGAGTTGCTGGCGAAGGGTGCTCAGATTAGAGTCAAGTTTGTTATCTATGGCTGTTAATCTGTCAGGATTAGCTTTCATATATGTAAGTAGGGATGCTAGAGATTCTTCAATTGAGAGGACGTCTGCAGGGGTATTAGGGAAAGGTTGGTGTGTGTGATGTTGGGGCATGGAAGGAGGTGCAGGTGGTGTGAGAGACTCGTCTGCTCCTGGTTTGCCACTTCGTTCCATTAGAGTATTGGGAGGATGTAGGTGAGGGATTGGAGAGGGCTGGGCAGAGGTGAGATTTGTTTATGTTGTAGAGAAAAATCTGGCTGTGACAATAGACGGTTAGAGAAGTGGATCTAGGTTTTATAGATCTACCGGTGTTTGGTCCGGGGTTTGCCTCAATTTCCCTTATAACCAGTAGGAGAGCTAAACACACAGCGGAAAAGGAAAGTGGCGGGAGGATTTCAGGAGGATGATGTTGAAAAACACTTCATTGCGGAGAACCAATCTCTTAAGTGCAGACGGCGGTTTGGTGAAATGATGAGGGGTGGGTAAGGAATGCATCACCAGCATGGTCCAAGCAACCACAATGATTGTCGCTGATCACCAGTATTCAATCCCTTCTGGTGGGTTTCAATGATGGTCGATTCTTTTTTGGGTATGTGCACAGATTGATTGTGGTCCTTCGGATTGTGTTGGTGAGCTTCTGAGTTGATTCTCCTTGTTTGGCCGTTGTCTCTTGTGTGTTGTTTGCCGAACATTGCTGATTGTGTTATATTAATCTTCCTCTTAATCTGAAGTATATGCACCAACCAACCCTAAAAATGACAATGTCTGACTATATCATTGTGATGATTGTTTTATATAGGTTAAGGTGGTCTATAAGGATTGGGAGTTGGAGCTATGGCATGCTGTTGTTAAGGGTCTCTTAGAAGAGGGGGCTAAGGGCCAATCTGAGGTGAGGTCCTCTAACCGAGGATGGATTGGTGTTCTATGAATATGGTTATCTCAGACCGGCTTGTAGAAACTAGCCAAAGGCACGGATCTTTCCTTGGTGTCACCTTCCCAGCTGAGGGTTTTTGTCCTGCGACCCACTTCAGGGATCCAGAAAAGATGGTAGAAGTGAGACCTGTTAGGGGTTAGGAAAGACTGGTGGGCACTGCTTTTGGACGTTTTACTAGGGATCAATTTACCCATGGGACTTGGTTTCCTCAGGCCTATAATGTTAACCAATCTTGCAGAATTAACCTCGATTAGTCGTGGTGCAAGTGATGATGGGAGTTTCAGTGATGGACGACATTTCAAATCTATTGGTCGTGGGTCGCATTTTGGGGCCAATTATCTTGAAAGCTGCTCAATTATTATGGCGTGGTGGGTAGATCTCGTGTTTTCTGCATGCACACATGTTAAAATTTCTACATTTATGATTTTGTAGATTTCTAAAAAGTTGGTATTCTCAATTCTATTAGGAGCTGCGCGAATTTCCTAGTTTTAGGCCTGAATCCAGTATAGATTGAATTCCCTCAGGCCAATAGTATCGGCGAACTGTCTGCAGTGAGTCGATCTAAAGTGGCAGTCGGTTTAGGACTTGATTTTGATACAAAATCATCTGATCCTAGCTAATGTGTTTTGTTATTAAAATAATGATAGTGGTCCATAATAATAGACTGCATACTATACGCATGGCCCCTGGGCCGCGCTGTAAGGCTGAATACTGTTAGCACTTAGAGCGGTGGATGGGGTTTTAAAACAAAAACTCACAGACCTCAGATTCCACTTTCCATCCATTCATTTTTAGGTGACAGCAAGACATGCGTGTGCCCATGGAGGATACATACAAAAAACAAGAGAACATAAAAAACAAGATGGTGATCGCCAAAAACCCAAACCCCAACAGTGGCACCACCTAGGCTACTCCCAACTTAACTAATGATAAGTTGGGGGAAGTTAGTTAAATGATAACTTTAATAAATTGACTAATCAATGGTCTCTTTTATTTCAGGTTATCCCTCATAGGGCTCGTTTTTACATTATCACCAGAACATGACAGCGACCAGGTACCGCAGCTCAGTCACCATTTTTAATATTTAATTAAACTACTAGGTCGTGCCAACCCCAAACAACAATCTTCCCCATGGCAAGACTTCCCTAAAGATACAGGGTCCGGCCACAGAGGTACGGAGTCAACGCGGCTATCCTTCTGGCCAAAACGTGCTTTGTGAGCAAGTCCGCAAAATTGAACTAGGGTCCCCACGAAGCAAATTTAAAATACCCCTTTCCGAAAATGGTCTCTGATGAACCGAAGTTTCATCACGGAGTATTTGGTCTTGTTATTCTCTGCCTCGTTCCTTATTGCATGATTCGCTGACTCGTTGTCGTGGAACAAGGTTGGTTCCTGAAAGCCGTCAGGCAGAAAGGGATGTTCCTCCTCCAAGAACTTACATAACCAAAGTAGCTCCTTCACCAGATCAACCGAGGCCATGATATTTGAGCCTCCATGGTCGATTGAGCTATTATGGTCTGACACGAAGATCTCCAGCTCACAGGGGAATGGCCAATCATTACCAATATCCCCGAGACCGAGCAACTCGTATCCACATCGGAACCCCAGGTTGCGTCAGTGAATGCCTGTACCTTGACATTATGACTCTTAAAGAGAACTAGACCTTTATTTTTAGTCTGTTGTAAGTAGATGACTAAGTTCTCCACGTGATGTCAGGCCTGTAAAGGCGGCGAACTACTGAACTTCGCTAAAGTATTAACGGCGACCAAGATGTCTGGTGGTGTCATCCTGGCTACGTATAGCAATGAGCCTATAACACTCCTATATGGATACGGAATCGCCTCATCCTCGTTACTCATGAATGCATGAGAGAAGACCGTTCCTACTCGAAGAGGCTCATTAACACATTGTGTAGGGATCATTTTTAGTTTCCGGCTGAGGGCGTCAATATATGGCTCCTGGTCCATGATGATATTTTTGTCATTGTCTTGTCGGAAGTTAATCCCCAGGAAAGTTGTCACCAGTCCTAGATTTTAAGATCATAGACCCGGGACAGTTTAGCAATGACTTCGTCAATCGCTCTGTCATCCTTTCCCAGGACCAACAAGTCATCACATTACCACATGATACAGATGACCAGGGCATCCCACCGTAGCCGATAAATGCATTCGACACTGTCGAACGGTATGAAGTCTTGCTATTGCAGTTCCTCGTGCAAGGTGCCCCACCAGCATCGACCTGCTTGGTGTAAGCCATACAAAGACTTATTCAGGCACCAGACACATCTGTCGGTTCGGTTTGCCCCTAGTGGAGGTTCCATCAGGGTGAGTTTATCAAGCGTGCCATACAGAAACGCACACTTGACGTCGAGGTGGAGATGTAGCCATACCCTGAACACAACCAGCAGAAGGAAGACGACACGGCCAAGAGTAAAGTTAATCACGGGATTGTACACATCCGTGAAGTCTAAACCCTTCCATGCTGGTGGGGAACCTTGCATAAAGAGCTGCAACGGCATGACTTCATACCATTCGACAGCATCAAATGCGTTTATTAGCTACGGTGGGATGCCCTGGTCACGGTGTACGTGTACGATTTGTTGGTCCTAAGAAGGGATGACAGAGTGATTGACGAAGTCATTGCTAAACTGTCCTGTGTCTATGATCTCAAAGATCTAGGACCGGTGATGACTTTTCTGGAAATTAACTTCCGACAGGATGGCAAAATCATCATGGACCAGGAGCCGTATATTGATGCCCTCAGCCGGAAACTGGACATGATCCCTACGCGACATCTTAAGGAGCCTCTTCGTGTAGAAACAGTCTTCTTTCTTGAATTTATAAGTAACGAGGAAGAGGCGATTCCGTATCGATATCGGAGTGTTATAGGCTCATTGCTATATACGTGGCCAGGATGATGCGACCGGACATCTTGTTCGCGATAATATTTTAGCAAAGTTCAGTAGTTCGCCTTCTTTACAGGCCTGGCATCAGGTGGAGAACTTAGTCAATTACTTGCGACAGACTAAAAATAAAGGTCTAGTTCTCTTTAAGAGTCATGATGTTAAGGTCCGGGCGTTCACTGACCCTTCCTTGGGGTTCCGACATGGATACGAGTAGCTCGGTCTCGGGGATATTGGTAATGATTGGCCAATCCTTTGTGTGCTGGAGAATTTCGCGTCAGACCATTATAGCTCAATCGACCATGGAGGCCGAGATCATGGCCTCGGTTGATCTTGTGAAGGAGCTGCTTTGGCTGTGTAAGTTCTTGGAGGAAGCACATCCCTTTCTGCCCGGCGGCATCTAGGAACCAACATTGTTCCTCTACAACGAGTTGGCGATTCATGCGATAAGGAACGAGGTTGAGAATAACCCAACCAAATACTTCGTGATGAAAGTTCGGTTCATCAGGATCATTTTCGAAAGAGGGTTTTAAAAACTTGCTTCGTGGGAAACAAGTTCAATTTCGCGGACTTGCTTATGAAGACCTTTTCGATCAGCAGGATAGTCGCGCTGACTCTGTACCTCTGTGACCGGACCCCGCAACTTTAAGGGAGGTCTCGCCATGGGGAGATTGTTGTCCTCGGGTGGCGCAACCTAATTATTTAACTTAAATATTAGAACGGTGACCTGTTTTACCTGGTTGCTGTCCTGTCCTGGTGACGTTGTCCTGAAGGAGACCTAAAAGGAAAAAGGAAAAGAATTAATTAACTAAATGTTAATTGTTATGAATTTACCTTCCCCACACTTATCATAGTTAAGTTCGAGTGACTTAAGTGGTGCCACTGTTGGGGCTTGTTTTTTTCCCGAACGCCATCTTGGTTTTTTTGTTGTTGGTGATGACAACTCCTGCAATGTGCACATGTTTTTGGTTCCTGAAAATAAAAGGATCGAAATATGAATGGATTGAAAATGTGAGTTTTTTTTCCATGTTTTGAATTCGCTGCCCTCATCAAAAGGAAATTAATAAGACCATTTCCCTTATTTTTTCCCCAATTACATGAAGGATTGGTAGTTTTCCAAGAATCCTGGTCGCAATAAACAAATTACAAGCAATAGTCGATCTTGAGAGATTCCACGACACGAAATTGCATGGGTCCAATTACGCGACGTAATGGGAGGAGCCTGAGATGGCCTTGGCCAACTAAGCCCTCCTAAAATACGTAGACGGCACCGTCACTGCCTTGCCGAGTTCGGCAACCCCGACAGAAATTCAAAAGAGGAGCGACATTTGTCAACCGGTGATGTCTGAGATATATTTTACCATCGTGCCAAGTATACAGGAAACCCTCTTCCAGGGCTTTAAAACCCAATGTAGGGAAATCCTAAAACACATTCAAGATACCTACGAGCCCGGCTCTCGTAAACGACGCTCTTGAAAATGGGCGCAGCTGAATCTGTGGAGGCTTATATTACCAGAGTCAAGGCCGTGGCTATGCAACTGGAAGAGGTGGATTGCAAGGTCCTGGACGAGGATCTCGTGTTCCAAATGCTGATGGGGCTTCCCTCTGAGTATTTCTTAAAAATTAAATTAATACATGGATGGTCTGATGGTGAATTCACCCCATCTAAGGTAAAGTCCGCACTGATCGCCAAGGCGAATATAATGCGTTTTGCGGCCAAGAATCATGATGGTTCTGAGTTGAACCTGACAGGCAAAGTGCTGTAAGCAAAGCCTGGTGCTCCATGCCCAGTGGTCCACAAATTTCTGCCCACTGTGGCCGGAAGGGCCATTTAAAAGACGCTTGTTGGCCGTTCACGGAAAACCTGATGGGGCCTCAGCTATCTCAAAACAACAACGGCCGCGGGGGCAAAAAGCGTGGCAGGCGTCCACTGTCAAAAGGAGCACCTGGTACGCCGGTGAAATCCTTGGTGGGCAGTGCGGAGTTTGACTCAAAGTGCTACTCCTTCGACATTTGCCTGGCTCCTTTAGCTGAAGACATCCCCACTGATGAGTGGACATGGGATTCTGGCACGGGAATAAGTCTATGCAACAACAGGAAGTAGTACGTTGAGTAAAGGGACACACAGCCCATAAAAATAAATTCATACTCGGGTAGTTTCCTGGTCCATGGTATGGGGACTGTCATAATGGCGGTTCAGTTTGGCGGACAAGAAAAATATTCCGTCATCCGAAATGTTGCATATGAGCCCAGTGGCCGGCGAAATCTCATCTTCTCCTCTCAGTTGAGGAGGTCTGCAGGATGCACATGAAATGGAGGCGTCGACTAGGTGATGGTTAAGAACTCCGAAGGTGTGGCAATTATGCAGTTCAAGAGGCGGGATTGACTTGTGGAAACAACAACATGAAATGAATATCACAAGTCAGTCGGCACCTAAGGTCCGGTACGAATTATCATTGTCGCATGCAAGGCTGTGTCACATGAACACTGACTCCATCATTAAGATGTCCAAGAATAAGTCAGTGAGATAGATACCAACACTTAGAAATGCCCCCATGAATGAGACATATGCCTACAAGCTAAGGCGCATCGCCCAACTGCCAGACTTTACAAACAAATTTATACAAAGGCGCTGCTTGAACTGGTACATGCAGACCTCTGGAGGCCAACGGCCTATCCATCGGGACAAGGCTGCCGATATTACCTGGTCATTATTGATAACTTCTCCCGCTGGTGTGTAGTCTATGCTTTACAAAATAACGCCCAAGCCCTGGAAAAGATAAAGTTCTACATCCGTAAAATGGAAAAGAGTATTGTGCATAAACTGAAAACAATTTAAACCGACAATAGGGGGAATTCTGCTCAGGACTTTCTAAAAAGTTCTATGATGATGAGGGTATAAACCACGTGAAAACCAACATGTGATCTCCTCATATGAACGGGGTGGCCGAGCGATTTAATCAAACATCAGTCGCGGCCATCTGAAGTTTATTAAAAAAAACTGGCTTGAGCCTGTAATGATCCCTGTGGTCGGGAATAAGGTTGGGGAGTGTGGCCTTGGGCAGGGTAGGCCGGTGCGCCATTGGCGTGCCGGAAATGTGTGCGATATTCGGTCGGAGGTTGTGACCCTCTCTGCATTCCCGAGCTGACCAGCATTCCATTCGAGGTTTGCTGGAAGGTTCGAGGAGGCAGGGAGGGCAGTCCGGGTTCTGGTGGTGAACAATATGGTCACCAGTTTGTGCGTGCAAGCTAGGGCTCGGGTCAGGGCTGGCAAAGTTGCCGCCTGCGTAGATTTAATTTGTACATTTTTAGTTTGATTAAATCGATTTCTTTTCGTTTACACGTGCCCAACTCCCGTTCTTTCAACGATTCGGTCTGTGGACATCTTACATGGTGGAGGTGCGGGCTCACAGTAACTTCTATTGCTCTGTAACCCGTACTCAGCTCTCGCAGTGACTGATTTTTTTTATTTTTTTTAGTTCTCTCTCGCAATCTCCCCCTATCTTTGGGTTGCGACATGGCGGGAGCGGAAATACCGTTTATGCTCGTGGGGGAAGGCTGGCCAGCGCTTTGGTGTGCGAGTGAATTTTCTTCGATGGGAAATTTTGGCCAGGTGGTGTTGGTCGGTTACCACGATTGGGAAGGATGGTTGTTCCTGTTGCTTGTGCGCGCAACACCTAGAGTTTAAAGTATTCAGGTTCAGTCGGGCTACGGGAAACAGAGGATTACTTTGTTCCAGGATATAGTGCAGAAATAAGCCAGTACTGGGAACTGAGTTAGGCCTCTGTCATTTTGTGGCTGTTTTGGGAGCGCCGCGGTCCTCCGATTTTCGTATACATGGACAAGAGCAATATCATCTGGTGCGGCATCGTTTGGGGGAGTTTATACCTCCTGTTTCAGCTGGTTGGCGGTCAGCAACGGGACGTTGTATATTGATATTGTTATTTCATTTGTATTTTTTTGTATGTGATTTTTTGGAATCGTTCTGTTTTCGGAGTGGACCGGCTTTAGGGGGGGTTTAATGATCTCTGAGGTCTGGGACACGGTTGGTGAGTGTGGCCTTAAGCGGGGTTGGCCAGTGAGCCTTTGGCATGCCAGGAATGTGTGCGATATGAAGTTGGAGGTTGTGAACCTCTCTGCATTCCCGAGCTGGCCAGCATTCCATACTAGGTTTGCTGGAAGGTTCGAGGAGGGCAGGGAGGGCAGTATGGTTTCTGTGGTGAACAAGATGGTCACCAGTTTGTTATCCTCGGGAAAAAGACTCCTTAAGAGCTGTTCCGGGGATATATGCCGAACCTTGCACACATGCGCCGAATTGGCAGCAAGGTTAATGGCTTTATATCCCAAAAACAAAGATCGGGGAAATTTGCGGATACGGAGGTTCCATGTATCCTTGTCGGTTATGCCCATGCTAAACGGGGTTAAAGGTTCTACAATCAGGAACAGGATCAGATTAATGAGTCTACTAAGGTTAAGTTGGACGAGAGTTAAACTCCTGACGAGATTCTTTCTCTGTTCTGTGAACCTGATTTTAGCAGCGAGGAATATGTCGAAGCCACGGCTTCTTCTCTGCCTGTTCTGAAATTTGATGCTTTGGTTGCCAAATAGGCACCTGCCAAATTACAAGTTCAGAAGCATCATCGTGTGACTTAAGGATCCGTCTCGCGTTAAGTGGAGACGAACTTTAGTTGCTAGGAAAACTGCTGATCACATCGACGTGTACTATTATCATGATGGGATACGTCTGTGATCTGGCAACGAAGTTAGATCTTATTGCCATGAGGAGGGGATTCCATTTAATCACAAGGACTATGACTTCACTGCCAAAAATAAGTTCCAGACATAGTTCCAACCCTCCGGTAGCCAGGACCTTCAATGTGGAGTTAAAGGGGCCATGACGCAACCTGTAAGCTCTGGGGTACCTGAAGAGGGGGAGAACAAGCAGTTTGTCGATGCTGAGATAAACAGCATCGACGACGACCCCAGGACCTACAGAGAAGCAATGGACGCTCATGACGCCGCTAGATGGCAAGAAGCAATTAGCGATGAGTTGCAGACCCTTAAAAAGCGCAAGGGGCGTGTACCAAGAAGTGAGCCCTCAGCCTAGAGAAAAGGTTCTCAGCAGCAGGTGGGTTTTTACCCGGAACAGGGACTCACAAGGGATGGTCATCCAACACAGAGCCCGCCTGGTGGCAAAGGGCTTCCAGCAGTGAGAGGGATGTGACTACATTAATGTAAACAATCCAGTAATTAACTTCACTCTGATACGGGTAGTCTTCCTTCTTTTTGTGGTATATGGGGTTGGCTGCATTGTCATCTTGATGCCAAGTGTGCCTTTTTATATGGTACACTTGACAGTCTAATCCTCATGGAGCCTTCTTCAGAAGAGAATCAAACATCAGCCTGTGTATGGAGGCTGAAAAAATCCCTTTATGGGCTCCACCAAGCATGATGGTGCTGGTAGAGTACCTTGCACGAGGAGCTGCAATCTTGTGGGCTCATACCACTCACCACTTGTGAGTGCGTCTATCGATTGAGATGGGATGCATTGGTTCTTGTTTATGTGGATGACCAGCTGGTCCTTAGTAGGAATTGCAGGGTTTAGGCCGAGGTGATCGGAAGCCTTAGGGAGTTCTACGACATTAAAGACCACGGACCTGTGAACCTCTTCCTGGGGATCCAGATTAAACAGGGATCGGACCGCATGAGCATGAATCAGAATCTTTACATTGAATCCTTGGTGAAGCAGATGCACATAGTTTTGGTGTATAAAGCAAAGGAGCCACTCCAGGCCAGGACCGTTATGTCCCAGAAGTTAAATGGGAATGGAAAGGAAGTGATTCCATACCCATATCGGAGTTTAATTGGCTCATTGCTATACATTGCCAGAATGACGCAACCTGATATTTTGGTCACAGTTAATACTTTAGCTAAGTTCAGTAGCGCACCTACTTTATTGGCCTGGAATCAAGCGGAGAAAATTTGCTCAATTATTTGAGCCAGGCTAAAAATAAGAGTGATTCCTATTATAAGAGAGGATTCCAGAGTTAGGGGGTACACTGACGCATCCTGTGGATCCGATATCGATACGAGTCACTCGGTATCGGGGATGGTCGTTTTGATGGGACATTCCCCGATATCATGGAATTCCAAGCGTCAGACCATCTTCGCTCAGACCACCATGAAGGCTGAGTTAATCGCGTCTGTGGATGGGAAATTTCTGCCATTATGCCCAACGTTGATATTAGTCCAGTACTATATATAGATAATCAGTCTGCGATCCATGCAATCCGGAATGAGGTCGATATTGGCACTAAAATATATTTTAATCTAAAACTCAGGTTTGTGCGAGATCATTATCAAAGGGCTTTGTTTGAGTTACAATACATCGCCACTAAAAACAACTTGGCTGCCTTGTTTACAAAGCCCCTCTCCGCAGACCGGATTAAGCAACTAACCCCTTACCTGGATTTATGATGATATAACAGGGTTCTAACGAATTGGGGGAGTTTGTTATTAACTGGTTTCGCAACCATATAAATAGTTTTTATTAATATGTATGTTTTGATTGTAATTTACTTACCCTGTGTGACAATAGGATTAATTAATTAAAGCTTTTTTGATAAAGGTTATTAAGGGGACATCCCTATGTTTGGGAAAACCTTATGGTGTACTGTGTGGTCACCATGGTTTTTAATTGGCCATCTTGGTCGTAGTGGATGGGCCCTCTCTCTATTTTTGGCCACGCAAGGAGATGGATAAAATGAAACATGTTTATTTGACGAGCAGTAAGTGTAATTCAGAAATTAAGTAATGATTACTGACTTACCAAACGAAACCATGGGTCCGGCTGAATCTTTATCCTGGAAATAAAAAAAAACTTATCAAGTAGGCCTACGCGAACATGAGTGCGAGGCAAGGACAATTGCCCGAAGGTCAAGCGCTTCGGTGTACATCATCTCCTCACGCAGTGTGGATCCAGAGGCACCTAGGGCAAGACTGCGGCTGCCTTTGGGGGACTCGCTGGCCGCACGGAAGGCAGGCCTTTGCTTCTAGCCCTGTGCTACATGCCAACCATCGGTGAAGGTTGAGGGCTAGGGGCTGGAAGAGGGGGTGGTGACAGCGGTGGACCCCACTGGGAAGGTGAAAGGAAGATGCCGATGTGCGGGGTGCTAGGGAGGGTGAGGATGCTATGGCCTGGGTACAGGAGAGGGAGGAGAAGGTTAGGGCATAGAGGGTTGGGAGTGGCTCACTGGTGATTGCGCAAAGAAGCCAGATTTAGGAGGTGAGCAAGACAGAGGGGGTGGGGATCGCATAGTGGTATCGCCAGGGAAGAAGGAACAGAAGGATAAAGGGCCGGAAGAGATGATTGAGAAAGCCAAATTTAACGCTCGCGGGTAGCTTGCGGGTAGAAAAAGTGAGTATCAGGGTAGCGAAGGGCTCAACTAAGCCATTCCGCCGTCTGGTGATACGCTTGATGTGTGTCACCAGCTGAGTCGACAAGAAGTCAGCAAGCTCCTCTAAGGTGGAATGGAGCAGGTCAGACTAGCTGACAACCCCTCTGGTACTGTTGAGGGACTTGTGAGCCTCAGCTGTCACAGGAAAAGAGGCAACGAACATGATGTTGAGGAGCTTAGCAGCTCCGGAGCTAAGGACCTTTAAGTCAATCTGACTCGGGCGGGGTCACTTTCCGATGACCATAATCGGTTTTGTTTTGTTTGATTCAGCGATCTATAGTTTTACACCCTGCTTTCAGACAAATCTTTCTGTCCTATCCAAACCAGCTCCAGCCGGAAACGGGGTACAGACCGGTCAGTAGCCTACTGAAGCAGGAATGCTGCCCTCAGGGCGGGCACACGCTGACCAATAGGGGTAAAAACCCCTCCCACCAACAGCTGTGATCCCTGGCACCCTGATAGTCATGGCTCAATAGAATCAGGACTTATAACCGGTATCTATCACAGCCTGGTTTTTTGCTAACCGTGGTAGCCTTCCCTGGGGGTCCATTTAAAGGAAAGGGGTTGCCAAGATCCCCACCCTACAAAACACCAAAACACCCAACCTACCGTGCACCTAACCCCAATTTTGTTATAGTTGTTACTTTAGTCTCTTTTATTTCGTATTTCTACTCTTGGCTTGAATTAAAGCAGATTTTCTTCTGTTGGGAATGTGCACTCAGGGTCACATACTTGAGTGACTACATAGCCCACCAGATGGTGCTCATTGCCATTTGCATTGTTGCAATACACTATGCAATAGTAGATCTTTCTGGAAGGTTCAAGCGTTAACGTTCCAGACCTCTAATTTTATATATAATCAGCTTGCTCCTGGCTTATAATTATCATTCTCATCTCATGCTTTCATGCTGATTGTTTCTAAACAATTGCTGTCCTTTTTATTGAATAATCTTTATGGTTAATGTTTTAATGATTTGTACTTGTACAAAAACTCCCCTTTAATTGTCATTAATTTTAAGTTCTGCTGTGCTGTCATTTTCACAAAAATGCAACAGGTTATGGGCCTAGTCAATGCTGACATCTGAGAATTCAAGTTTGTGTGGTGAGCAATTAGACATTAGCTGATTTCTTCCTAAGTACCTTGTAAGCTTCAACTGGCTGTCAGGCATTGTAAAGTTGTGCTGGGACAAGTCAATGCTTAAGAGTATAATGGAGAAGATTAACGTGACCAAGTTCAATATCGAGGATTTTGCAGTTTGGATATTTCAAATGGAATGTTACCTGGATGCAAATGACTTACTCAGTGTTGTGAATTGTTCAGCAAAAGATGACAAGTCTGCAGAATGGAAATTAAAAGACAAGAGGGCAAGGATGGTGATTGCAAATGCTATGGAATCTTCTCAAGTTCGTCACATTATGGGTCAAGCAACATCGGCAACAATGTGGATGAGGCTGTCAACACTCTATGAGCAATGTAATGAAACGAGCTTCCACCTTCTGTTGCAAGAATTTTATAAATTCAAGATGGATTCAAGTGACTCAATTGCAACACATGTAACGAAAATGGAGCTCATGGCTCAAAAGCTGCTGAATTTAGGACACAAGAAAGAAGATGTTGCGGTGGTAACCAAAGTGCTTCATAGTCTGCCAGGATACTTAATACATCTTATCTCAGCCTGGGATAGTGAACCAACTGAGCAGCAGGCAATGACTAACCTTGTGCCTCTCTTACTCAAGGAAGAGGCTTTTAACAAGAAGTTCAACTGTTCTGAGGTTGCTGAATACAAGGCTGCACTTTTTTGTAACTCAAAGAAGAAACAATATGGTAACAGTAAGGAGCAAAAGAAGAAGTTCACTGGAAAATGTCACCACTGTGGCAAGACTGGTCACATGAAACGTGACTGTTTCAAGCTGAAGCAGGGAGATGGTAATAATGGATATGCAAATGTTTTAACATCGAAGCCAGATGCAAATTTTTCATTTTCGGCATCTGCTTTTACTATGGGCAGCGTAGAAGACAACATGTGACTTGCAGATTCTGGTGATAGCGAGCACATGACTGCTTTTGTTTGGAGCAAAAGAAATGGCAATCACTGTTGGAAACAATTAGGTGGTCTATGCACAAGGACATGGTACAATAGACATTGAGATGTTTGTTGATGGGAAATGGAATCATCATCTACTCACAAATGTTCAGTTGGTTCCCGAGATTGGCAAGTATCTTTTCTCCATTGGTGCTACTGGTGACATTGGCTTTATTGTTATTCTTGGGAAGGATGAGTGTATCTTCAAGAAGAATGGCAGAGTTGCAGCTGTTGGAATTCGCCTACCAAATGGAGTTTACCTGATGCAAATGCGAGTTATTACATCAGCTCAAGCATGCAGTGCAAGTTTGGAGATTGCTTCGATGCAAGTCTGGCATGATGAACGACTTGAGCATGTTAATTACAAGAAGCTTGCCCTAATGTCAAAGAGGGATTCTGTTGAAGGACTTCAGATGGATCAATACTCTGCTCCAACTGAGCAAGAACGGTTCTGTGAGGCTTGTGTTTTAGAAAGCAACAAATAACATCTTTCAAGACATCAGATAAAAGAACAGAGAAGCCTGTTGATCTCATTCATTTTGATATCTGTGGACCAATTAGCACACTATCATTAAGGGGTTCCAGATTCATGGCTTTGATCATGAATGATTGTTCGGGATATTAGGTAGTGATGCATATGCTTTAGTTGAAGAACAAATTTGCAGCAAGTTCAACAGGAAGAGCAACAAGATGGTTTTGGTTGGCTATGAGTCAGGCCAAAAGGCTTATTGGCTTTAGGATCATAGTACAAAGAAGATCGTGATTGCAAAACATGTTAAGATTCATGATCTTTTGCCTAAACAGCTAGCTGCATTCTTGCCATCTCAACTTGAAGCCATCTTTCCATTGAGCAATGAGGCTGATGATGCCAATTTGAAGTTAGTGGGAGTTGATTGCGTGGCACAACACACTCGAGCAAAAAGCAAGAAGGAATCAAACAAGAATCAAGCATTAAGTAAAGAAGCTGATGACCAAAAACAACAATTTGCTTATTGTGCATTTTCGAAAATTTTGCATCCTCCTGCAATGTTCAAGGATGCAAGGCTTCAGAACATGCCAAACAGTGAGAGCTAGCAATGAAGGAAGAACTTGATTCTTTGATTAAAAATGAAACATGGGAGCTGGTTGACAAACAAGTGGCTAAGGAAGCATAACGAAAGAACATCAAAGAACAAGTGGGTCTACCATTTGAAAACCAATGTAGATGGATTGATAGATCATTTCAAAGCTCGACTAGTCATCAAGGTCTGCTCTCAAGTTGCAAATCAAGATTACCAGGAGACTTTCACACCTGTTGCAAGATTTGAATCGGTGCGCATGATGTTGGCTGTGGTGAAACAGGCGAGGGTATTTTGAAATATCCAAATTCGATCTGAAAACTGCCTTCCTTTATGGGGATCTGGATAAAGTCATTTTTATGCAACAACCAGAAGGATTTGATGATGACAGAGGACGTATTTGCAAGCCAAAGAAGAGCCTTTATGGTATTAAGCAAGCTCCACGACAATGGCACAAGCGATTTAATGCATTCTTGAGGAATTTCGGTCTCCAGCCAACAAACTACGACCCATGCATTTATGCAACATCTGATGGCCAAATGCTTTTGGCACTTTAAGTGGATGATGGACTGGTAGCAGCCAAATTAGCAAGCACTATTAAACACTTGCTTAAGGAGCTCAAAGAAGAGTTTGACATCACGATTTTGGAAGCAAATTTCTACTTGGGAATTCAAATTTAAAGAGATCATTAGGAAAAGACCATTTGGCCTAAACAACGAAAATATGCCGAAGACATTCTAAAGCGATTTGGAATGGTCAAATGCAATGCTTTGGCTACACCAATGGAAGCAAGCTTGACTCTGACAGTCGATACGGGTAAAGTTAAAGATGTTCCCTACTGCCAGATTATTGGAAGCCTTATGTACTTAGCTGTTGCAACAAGACCAGATATTTCTCTGGCAATTGGATGGCTTTGTAAGTATTCGGAGAAACCTTCATCGGCAAGCTGGAAGGCTGCGAAAAGAGTGCTAAAATACATTCGTGGAACACTAGATGTTGGCTTGAAGTTTGGCCAAATAAACAATAACACGTTGGTTGGCTATTGCAATGCCGACTTTGCAGCAGATGTAGACAGTTGCAAATCTACTATTGGCGTTTTTTTGCTACTCAACAGTGGACCCATCATCTGGTCATCGCGGAAGCAGACAATTGTGGCAACCTCAACAACAGTTGCTGAATACATTGCAGCCTACGACACAGCAAAGGAAATTCTGTGAGCTCGTGGTTTGATAGTTGGTATTGGCATGGTGCAAGATGGAGCAACGGTTCTACACATCGACAATCAGGCTGCTAAAGACTTGAGTGAAAATCCTGTCTCCATTGCTAAACTAAGCACGTGGATATCAAATACCATTTCACACAGCAGTGCATCCAAGATGGGGCTATTGTGGCTAAACATATTGCCAGTGAAAATCAACTTGCTGACTTTTTAACTAAACCTTTAAGTAAGGAAAAGTTTGTGGCAAACTGCTTAAATGTTTTAATGTCCTGAGCGAGTGGGAGTGTTGGAAATGTACACTCAAGGTCACACACTTGGGTGACTACATAGCCCACCAGATGGCGCTCTTGGCCATTTGCATTGTTGCAATACATTACGCAATAGTAGATCTTTCTGGAAGGTTAAATGGTTAACATTCCAGACCTCTAATTTTTTATATAAGCCGCTTGCTCCTGGCTTATAATTACCATTCTCATCTCATGCTTTCATGCTGATTGTTTCTAAACATTTGCTGTCCTTTTTATTGAATAGTCTTTATGACTAATGTTTTAATGATTTGTACTTGTAAATAAACTTCCCTTTAATTCTCATTAATATAAAGTTCTGCTGTGCTGTCATTTCCACAAAAACGCAATAGACATTGATTCAATTAAAGATTGGGTATTTTCTGACCCAGTTTTACATTACTCTGTTGCAACAATTTCACACAATTCATTCTTACTGCTTGGCTGGTGATTATGGATGTTTCAATTCAATTCAATTCCTCTCGTTTCAGTATAGCCTATAAATATTTGATGAGATTCATGTGTTTTTATAATTGTCCTGTTGAAAAATAAATTCACATGATATCTTAAACTGTGTTTTTGAATGAAGCAGATTCTCTTCTAGAATCTGCTTGTAAACATCCTTTGTCATGACTTGGCCGATGACATAAAGGCTTGCCAACTCCATTCCATCCCATGCAACCCCATACCATGATGGAACCTATCAGTTTTAAAGAACCACAAACATTAACATATGGTACACCATTATTATTGGATCCAGAATTTGTTACCTCCTCCATGCTTTACTGTTGACTGTATGCATTGTCTTTCAGATCTGCATTTTTCCCTCTCCAAACATGGGCATACGATCCAAACCAAATAAGTTAATTTTTGTATTATCTGACCACATTACATTCTTCCATTGGTCCTCCGACCAGTCTTGATGTTTGTGAGCCCACTGCAATCGTGCTTTTACATTTTGACCGCTATTTAAAGCTTCTTACAGTATAAACATCCTATCAATTTGCATTCCTTCAGTCTGTTACGAACAGTTTGAGAAGAAACATCCACTCAATGTTCACTAACAATTGCAAATTTCACATTTACCTTTTCACATTTGCTGTATCTAATTGCCTTGTTTTGGCTCTCTTTCGACCATGACCTAGCAGATTTCGCACCATTCCTGTTGCCTTCCATTTGTTGCTGATGCTTTTGACAGTATTAACAATGAATCCTGTCAATTTTTCTATTTTTTTTTGTACACTAATCCCTTTGCAACCTAGTTCACTACTACATCGTGAGCCAAAAAACTATGCCAAAATATAATTCATTGTAAGTTAATTAAAAATACAATAATTTTAATGAAATTTTCCAGTTGTGTACCTTTTTTACTAATCTTTCAAATTTCCCTCATGTGGCGTTGCACATAAGCATAATTTTTTAATTTCACTGATTTCCCTGCAGGTGGCACAGACGACATATCCGGCTGCTCAATCACGCAAGAAGATCGCATTGCCATTAAGTTTTTATGCGAAAAAAAGAAATTTGGTGCAAGAAAGTTTTTGAAAGAATTTCCTGAGAAGGGCTGGACGAGAAGTGAATTTTTTTAGATTTCGGCATAGTTTTTTGTGGCCTACAGTGTAATTGCCTCTGTGCAGTACTTAACTCTTGCGGTTTAGCCGTAGTTACATTCAGCTGTATGTTCTAACTTTAGGTAAATGCATATAGATTAGGTATGAATTATTTGGCCTTTGGCACCACTTAATTTTGGATTTGATTGAATAATGGGGTGAATACTTGCTTGGCATAAAATTTAGACTATTTCTGCAATTTCATCTTGTATTTTAATTATGCAAAACAAAACTGGTCAGTTTGTCAAACATTCATGTGACCATCGGTCTGCAGTAGTTGCATATGCATTTACATTTAAATATATAGATTATAAAAATGTTATAAGCATCCATAACATGAACAAGGTGGTGCAGTGAATATTACCTCTACATACTGAAATTCATCTCTAACACTTTATTGCATAGCACTGCTTTTACATTTATGCAAAAGCACAATTTTTTCCTAAGGTAAATGTTTGTCTTTTCTTCTCTGTCTTAACTAGGAAATGGGAGCCCTTTTATATGATTTACTGGGGTCCCACTGGGGCACCACTAGGTTTCAAGTGGTAAAAGCGTTTTGTAGGTTGTTGGCACTAAAAAATGTTCGTCGTCCTAATTAGCCTTTTGCTAATTGGACGTGAGGTCGTTAGAGACCTTCAAAAATTCTAATCCCTATTGGTTGGGTTTTACTCATAAGGATTTGAAGCATTCCAATATCCGTTCCCCATTTGGGTACTAAAATATAGTTCGGCGCCATTATTAGGCTTAGGCCAAAATTAGTCCTATTTCAGACAATAGTTAGTGCTAACATATGCTAGTCTTAAAGAGAAGTAATAAGGTGGTAGGCTTTATACCCCCCATGCTTTAAAAACTTCTAGTTGAGGGACATTAACTTTTAAGTAGACCTATGTAAATTACAAAAATTACACTACCTAAGAGGAAGATGTACACTTGGGAAATTACAAAAATACAAAAATATCAAGTTTTCGCAACAATTTTGACCGAAAAATGTTACTTAATTTTGGTTTGGACTTATGTTACAGGTAGTAATCTGTCCTTGACTCGTTCAAGCATGGCGTCGAAGATGTCCATGTTGTAGTCCATAATTATGCAAGTTGGTTTTCCAAGTGTGGTCTTGAGTTTTCTTGGCTGTGGGATTTGATAGGTGCAGACCCAGTGTGTAATGCACAATGAAGTATTTTCACTACTTTTATTTTATGGTGGAATATCAACATTTATACTCTAACTAAAAGGTTGATGCTAATCATTTGGTTAGGTGTTATCCAGAAAGCTTAAAATTATTAATTTGAAATTTAAATTTCAAATTCCCCACCAAAACGCTGATAACGGTAATGGCGCCCAAAGATGGCTGCAATGATGTCATTTTCTATAGAAGCAGATCTGCTATGCATTGCAGTCTATTCCACATGTGAATTTTTATAGTTAAAACGGAAGTTTTTCTTTGATTTCTTTCTTGAATTTTCAATAATAACAAAACAGCAGAAGCATAAATGGTGTTTTGTGCCAAATTGCACAAATACAGGTGTAAAGAAACCTGATAAAATATTTGTATCTGTTCTAATGAAACAAAAAATTAAACAGTTATGGTTTAAAGCAGTGAGAAGGGATCTTCCAACTTCAGCTTCAAGTTTTTATGTTGTTAGAACCATTTTAATGTAAGTTTTTACAATCTTTAATACTAAGCAATATAACTTAGACACAACTTGAATTAATGTTTGCATCATTTGTATTTAAAGCTAAGAGATGATGCTGAAAACTATCTTAGATCAAAAATGATTGGTGGCCATATTAAAATAAAGACTGATGTGGTTCCACACATTTTTTCTTGTCAAAAGAATCATTCTTCTTCATTCATGTGTGAATGAAAATAAGCAATTAATAGAGCCCGGAAAAAATTTGTGGAAGAAATAATTAATGTTGAAGTACAGCCAGAACTGTTGCCAAACCTAGGAACATCTTTAGAAGTCTTAGTAAATAATCCAGATCAACTATGTAAAACTGACCTGCAAGTATTAAAGGACGATCCAATTCATGATCATGATACAATTTCTACTGTGTATCTCCCAAAACACAAGGATATTGGGGTACAAGTTTCAATCAGCAATAAATGAAAAACTTTTAGAAGCAAAAGTACAATGTGTAATATAAAGCCAACTGTAGTCAATGTAGCTCTCTCACCACAAAAGAGGACAACAAGCAGTGTGTCAACATCACCAATGAAAAAAGCCAAATTTTATACAGATTCAAGTTCTTGTTATTCTGGAAAATTATCAGTGTCAGACTATGTAATTAGTTGCCAGGCTTATATGCCAGGCTGGGACATCACTTCAATTTACCAGTGACAAAAATATCCAGAGTTTTCAACTCAACCTCAAGAATTTTGGCACATTTAATGATAAACTGATATTTTGGCCTGATCACAATGTTATAAAATTAAATTTACCTATTGCATTCAGGTATAATTATAGTAATGTACAATCAATAATTGATTGTTTAGAAATTGAAATTCAAAAACCATGAAAGCTCATTTCACAAGCATTAACATTGTCAGAATACAAGAAATGTAATACAATGAAAAATCTTATATCCTCCACACCATATGGATTTATTAATTTTATTATTTTAAAAGGTTATGGTGGAAGAGTGTCTGACTCTTGTTTATTTGAGACTTGTGGTTTTCTTTCTGATTTACCATCTGGATGTCAAGTTATGGCAGATCGACAAATTGAAAATTTGTTAAAAACCAAAGACTGTGAACTAGTTAAACCTCTAAGTGTGTTGTGCTCCCAGAAACCTTCGAAGGATAAGATCACTGAAGCAAAATGCATTGTTGCTTTAAGTATCCACATCGAAAGAGTAATAAGGAGAATCAGAGAATTTCAGTTTTTAAAACCACAATCAGTCATAAACTTAAAGATCTTACCGACAATTGATGATGTGATTGTCATTGCTGCCGCATTGTGCAACTTACAATCGCCAATAACTGCAAAGTAGAAATTTTTAAATGTTTCACTATTGAAAATAAATGAAAATGTGTTATTAATAAAATGAATATTATTATTTTCTATTTTCATTACACTGGGAATTAAAATAAAACAAATCTATATCTCGATGAATTAGCTTTTCAAATATACATTCATTCCAAAACTTTTTTGCATTATCTAAAATAGGATTCAAATATTTGTGTTCATACTCAATCCAATGTTTTTCAATTTTTTCTGATTTTTCAATATCTGGAGCTGCTATACAAAGGCAAGCTCTTTTTCTGTTTGTAAGTAGCATTTGCAACATAATCTGTGCTTTTGGCTTACTTTGAAAATTACCATCCTTAAAATAATTCTGGACAGTTGATTGTTTTGTTGGACATTTAACTTCCACAACAAATGCTTTGCTTATTCCATCAGGTGAGGCACCAAAAAAAGGAATGTCACCATGCAGAAACAGGCCCGGTTGCTTGAGTTTCAACTGTAAATCCTTCTCTAGAACCATGATAACTTTTCTTTCTAAAACTCTTCAACATATCATAGCATTTGTATCTCTGACTTTTGGAGCACCCTTGATTTGCCTTACTAATGTGCCATCTTTTGTTTGGCATCTTGAAGCTTCATATAGTTTTGATGCTGTTATTCTACCATATCTTAAATGAATAAGTTAATCACATTTTATGTTATACACTTCTAATGTATTAAAGGAAAATTTAATGCATAGCATTTATCATGCAAGGAATACCTAAATTCAAACCAAAGCTTGCTTTTGGACTGCTCTCTGGTCAGGATCTCCACTTGTTGGCTGACTGTTGCAGTAATTCTTGAAAACATGTACATGTGAAACTCTTCAATGTTTCTGTTTCCACAAAATTAAGGTAAAACACCATGCTTCTATGCAGTGATACCATATCCACAAGAATTTTATTTGAAGTAAACTCCTGCATTGGCAGTGGAAAATTGTGTTCAGCCTCATGGAATTCCATAAGCTCTTCATGAAAACATGCATTAGGAAGGTTCTTGGAAACCTTGACTTTGCAAAGATCCTGCAAATTGAAAAATGTAAGGCTTGTTCCAAGTGAAGTTATTAAAGGTTTTCGCCAATAGCATGTTACACTTGTTGGTGAAGGTTCTTCACTTCTTCTGTGTACCCACATGAGAAATGCTAGGGCATGTTTGCACCCTCCAGAAGAGGCTGCACAATCTTTACACTGCAAGTCTTCAATTTTTTCATTTTCTTCATTAATTATTAACTCCACAGTGTAGGGCTTACTCTTAACTTTGTTTTGGACATATTCTTCCATTAACATAACATCTTTGGTTAACTCATTTTAGTTGGAAGTAACCTCTAGCTGAATCACCATAACTTTCTCTGGAGGCACTGAAATAAACATTAATAGCATGCAGTATTAAATTCAGCACAACATATACTAAGCCTTGAAGATGAGGCATGTTTTTAAAGTTTTAAAAAGATATAAAAATGTACATGTTATAAATTGGTTATTATAGCTAAATTAAAGCTACTACTTCAAAATACTTAACAGAATTGTTATCATTATTATTATTGGACTATTGTTATTAGAATTATGGGCATTTAGATACTGTTTTGATCACTACATCATCTAAACATTATCTTAATGTGAATGCCAATTTTTGTATGTACAATTCAATATCACCTGTTTTCTTTGTAGCCTCGAATTTCAGCTGCATTAAAGCGGTCATCTTCTTTCAGAATTTCCCCTACCATGAAAATGTCAACCTTTGGAAGGTTGTGTGATTGTCCTTTGACAAATCCTTGATGCATGTTATGTATTTAATTTTAAATTAAATGTAATTTACAAAAAATTTCATTGACAGTATTTGATTACCTATGCCAACCCAACACAAAGAACATTTGAAAATCAAGCATTTTTATAGACTGACGTCATTCCCCCAACAATCAATCACAAGGCGTTTCAAAATGCCAAAATTGCCATGAATTTTTTGCACTTTTATTTCGTTTTTAAATCAGCCAATTTGTGGATTAAATCACCCAAATTGAACTTAGACGTTTAGTATATACCCTGTTAATAAGGTTAATAAGGTATGTAAATATAACTTTCCTCATTTTGACAGGGTGAAAATACCCCATTCATAGCGGCCATTCTGGCAGCAGTAGTGGCAACATTCCTTGCCGTTAAGTGGTCGCCCAAACATTGTTAATACTTTCCTAGCCTCGTAATCCCAATCTCCGGGCTTAGGGTGGACGTGATGGTCTTGGACTTCAGGTGCGCAATTTTGGTGTTGTATTGCCTTATATTCTCTGAACCTTCGTCCAGGTTTAGAGGAGGCTCCATAAAATATTGCCGAAGAATGAAGCGCTCTTCGCTATATTTGAAAATGTGGGTCCAAGATCATCCAGTCCTATTTGTAAATTCCCTTTAAGCCTTATGTGCTGCGATCTTCTGGTCAGCAGATGATGATTTCTTTGAGCTCGGAGTCGGTCTTCAGACTACCTTGCTGGCAAAGGTCGGTTGGCGTTTCAGCGATTTGATCCGTTTAAGTATCTTTAATACCGGAGCATCTGAACAGAATGATGGTCCAGGTTGGGGAGAAGACCTTTTTCTCTTCTCTGGTGTTGCTGGTAGTTTCATGGGTCTGGAAGAATCATCAGCGGCTGCTGAGTTGGACATTGTAGGGTCGGACTTCTCACGTTAGGCCTTATCAGGTGTTGATTCCTGGATGGCAGCAGGACTAGAATTCTTGGCTTACTGCGATGACCTTGGGAAGGTTTTTCGGAGAGCCTGGGCCTTCCAGGGAGCAGGCCTAGGTGACTTAGACTATAGGCGTCATTGGGAAGTACTTGAATTTGTTGTCGTGGGGTGGCGCGACCCAGTTTATTTTTCAACTGGTTAGGGTGGAGATGAAAGGGGCAGCTTACCTCCGTTGCTCTGCTGGCCGTCCTGTCCCGGGTGACATGGTCACGATGGGAAACCTGTGAGGAACGAAGAAATTCATCAATGAATTTGCATTAACCTCCCCCCCATACTTACAATGGTGAAGTTAATGTGGCCCAGGTGGAGCCACTGTTGGGGTGTTGTTTTTTCATCCAAGCGCCATCTTGTTTTTTTTCTCTGTCTTTGTGATGTGTTGCCATGGACATGTGTGTTTTTTTTTGCTGGTGACCTGAAAATAAAAAGGGATCGAAAGATGAAGGGAAGGAAAGTGTGTGAGTTTTTGCTTTTTGGTTTGTACGTTTCCATCCACGGCCGTAATTGCCAACAATGGTAGCAGAGCGTGGTTTTTGCAATAGTCTGGAAAACGTGAGCCTCAACATGGCGGATGGCCTGTACCCTTTTTTGTTTTGATGTTTGATTGGCGCATTTTTTTTGCCAATCCTGTCCGCCGCAGCCTGCTATTGGTGGCGGCCGATGAACCCTTTTTTTGCCCAATCCGTACGTCGCGCCCATCTGATTTTTATTCTGATTCTGGTGTGCAGCATATCCTTTGAGACGGACGCCACCCATAGGAGGCGCTACAATAGAGAGGCAATTTAAAAATTGCCCAATGGAGGAGCACTTACGTGCCCACCCTAAAACTTCTTTGACCTAATTTACAATCTCCTGTCTGACT
>JAQGAE010001004.1:0-26982 GCA_034696685.1 Julus scandinavius
TTCATCTATCTTCCCATTGGTCGGAAAAATAGACCGTCTGCTTTTTTCATCTCTCTTCTCATTGGTCGGAATAGAAATTGTTTCTATTCTTTTATGTTGCCTTATGTTTCCTTATGTGTGTCGAAGTCGTCTGCTAGTGACGTCAAAATAACAACATAACATAAGAAAAACGTTCAAATGTGTTGGGGCCTTAAGTTTAGTTCAGGGAATTTTGGGATTTGGTCAGGGAAATTCAAAATGACAATGGTGTGGCTACCCTTTAATGTGTGCTGCAGTGAAGTTAATGTGTATGGCAGTGAAGTTTAGGAGTACTGCAGTGAAGTTTAGGAGTACTGCAGTGAAGGTTAGGAGTACTGCAGTAAAGTTTAGGAGTACTGCAGTGAAGCTTTTATGTACTACAGTGAAGCTTATCTGCATTTTAATAAACAATCACTCCATAAATTGCAAATATGTCCAAGTTACTGGTCTTTTGCTGTCAATAATTTCAACATAGTTTCTTAGACTGATATTCACTGATCTTCTTAAACCGCACTTTTGAATCCATCGTTGTGTCCGTACCACTAATTCAGTAATTGTGTCCTTTTGCTAGCTGCTCCACATTGTGTCTCCGTTATAAGGATACTGTCATGCATATGGCGAGCACTATAGTGAATAGCATGACAGTTCTCATAAGGTGATTGCATTTATCGTGTTGGATTAATGTCATGATTTTTCGTATTAGTTCACCGATAACGTGATTGCGGTATGGGGCTGCTCGGGGATAATGATGTTTATGTCGTTACTTACTGAATTTGCGGTCGTTTTCTACGTACCAACTTTTGAAACTTCAATTTCGTTGTCAACAATATACGCTGCTTTTTTCTTCTTATTCTGTCGTCATTGGCATTTCTAGTTTCGTTTTCGCGTTGTTTTTTTTATTTCCTTTTGCCTTTTTTTCCTTTCTTTTGTGAGTTTGGAGTCGTTCAACGTTCAAATGCTGGTCTCGAAACTCATCTTTATTAGCCATCTTTTTTTATCTTTGCGGCTGAAAACTCTTAGAGTGGACATTGTCCAAATGAGTTCACTTTCTTAACTTCTAGGCTGTCATTGCATTGATGTCTTTGAGCTTTTTGAGTGATCGTTAGAGAAAAAGGGGAAAAGACGGCGGAATTTGTTGTAATGTCATTATGTGTAGTAGAATGGTAATGGACACAACGAGTTGGATATTACAAAAAAATAAGGGATTTCAACAATCACTTAGAGATTTTTTCCGGTATTAGAAAGATATGGGAAAGCCAATTTTGCTACCATTCAAGAGTAGAAAGATAGTGTGTGCGCTTCTTTTGGGACGTGCTATTCATACACTTTTTCTTTAAAATTTTTTTACCAAATGAAACATTCATTATTTATTTAACGTGTATTTTTGACCTGGTTTTAAAATTCATTCCCGCGAATATTCATTACTTTTAAAGGCACTATTTGTACAAATTTGCTTTTCCTCTGAGACCCTTCTCGATATATACCTAATTTTGTGGCTTTGATGGTTAACGCATTTAGACTTTTAATGTATTTTCCCAAAATATTTAAATTTAATTCCTAACAGAATTCGTACAGTTGGCACGAAATTAACTGTCATCCAGTTTGGTCAATATATCAACCAATATACATATATGTTAGAAATATTTAGCAAAATATACTCTGTATACTTGCTTCTTTTTGTTACCAAAATAACACTGGAAAATTCGTCCAGGAATTATGGGGTATTATAAGAATGTATGTAGCATGTCGTCATATTTTGAAACTGCCCCCGGTGATTGGCTTTCACGCATAGCAGTGGAGCTTTGCGGAAATGTGGATTTTCAGGGGGTTTTCAAGTTTTTCTGGAAAGCCAATCATCAAGGGTGATTTTTTAATTTTAATTAAACATTAATTGTATGTCTGTAACCCCTAATAACCTTTATCAATAATTTTTATTATATTAAATTTTTATTCCTAACCCTTCCAAAAATAATTTTATTCTGCATTTTTTTTTAATATTCCGCATAATTTAAATATTACCACAAATACAGCGAATGTCTTCGTGTGTGCTTTTTTATTTTCTCCTATAAACATTGCCTATTTCATTGTAAAATGTGCTGGAGACAATTAGTAAATAATGTCGTTGTCATCCTCCTATGATATTTATTTTCTTCTTGTCATTGATGCCTCGAAGATAAAAGAGAGAAATTTATATAAAAAGCGAATGGTTTTCTCTCTTAGTTTACTATAAAAGCGTAAAACACGAGTGCTTACTTTGTTATTAGAGGCTTCGGAAATTATTTTGTCCGTTTGATTATGCTTATGCATGGATTGCTAACTGAAAGAAGACGAAGATGTATAAGAAACAGCTTGAATTATGCGATAGACTGCGGCTCCACTGAAAGAAAAATTCTCTTCGATGTTGTCACAATGACATTACAGAGAGGAGATTGGCATTTATTGACTTTTTTTCTCTCCCCCTTCTTGTGAATTCAATATGCATGGGATTTAACCGTATGACAGTTGCGTAGGAGCTTATACACAAAGGATGATGCAATTTCATGGAAATTGAGACCCAAAATAGACGCTATTAAAACGAGTTGTACATCTGCTAAACACTAATTCAATTAATCATAAATGTTATCACGTTTTTCTCCAAGGTATTCACGCTGTGTAAACTATCTTATTCTTGTTTAATTTACTTTGGCGTTTGCCCCAAACTTAAACTTTACTTAATTGGAGATTAAGATGGCGATGTGAGCAGTTTTTGATAACATCACTGCTGTGTCCTGGTTTGTTTAGATATATCGACCTGCGCTTTTTGGTTTATTTCTTTCGCTTTAATCACATACCGTGTGTTGCCTTTAGGTTTAATGAGAGATTTGTTAGTGCGGTTTGGTGCAATGTTTTTGGCGATGTGCATTACGTTTGCATCGATTAATTCATCGAGCTCGGTGTACGACAGATTGAGTTTACGTTCCTTAATTATTTACGGAGATTCTTGATGGGAAAATAACTTAAGTCCCGCTGTTTTTTTCGCTCATATTTTCTTAAGGAAATGCAGTTTGTTTAACCTGTTGTATGTAACGATTTATTATGGAAATATTCTCGCAAACTGCTTCGATTACATGGATTGATTTTCATCTTAGATGGTATATATGCCCAATTTTCGAAATATCCACATTTTGAGAATGCCCCGACAATGCGGATGTTTAAGATTAATATTTCTTGACAAGGCTTGTTTTTAAAAATTAGTGATATATCTGTATTTAAATGTGTAATTTTCTAACTGTGCTGTTGAAATGAGAGCTTTTAGTACTCATTATTTTAAATTGGTAAGTGACGATGAGCCCAGAAAATTGAATTTTATTGCATAGCATTTTTCGATGCAATTTGGGTTTATAATTTACAATAATATCTATTTTATTTAGTTGCTTAAATAATAAATAAATAACAATATAATATATAAATAATATGAATTTTGATCAAAACTAAAAATAATCGTATCTAAATTTACATTTTAAAATATTCGTTAAACGTTGTTACGACTTTTACTTCCTCTAATTGGTCAAGTTCGGTCATCTTTCCAAGACGGCTAGCGCGACACCACTAGGGCATCTCGCCGGGCCCAGTCCGAAAACCTCACTAAATCATTCAATCGGTAGTAGCGACAAGCGGTGTGTGCAAATAATGTGGTTCGTTCTTTGTACTTCGGTTTCCTAGAAATAAGTATGATGAGTAGGGGTGACCTAACCGAACCCAAACCATTTGTTAAACCTTGTTACGAATTTTACTTCCTCTAAATGGTCAAGTTCAATCATCTTTCCAAGACGACCTGCGCGAAACCACTAGGGTATCTCGCCAGGATCACTAAATCATTCAATCGGTAGTAGCCCAAAAAATCTTCCTCCACATTATTAAAAACCCTTATGATCCTTAGGTGTTAAGGTGCTAAGGTGTTATCGGTTATATACTCTTGCAAACCATGTGTCAAAATTAACCGGAATGTTGCGCAGTTAGGAGGCGACCATATCTTTTGGCTACAAAGTGCCCACCTTTTTGGGAGGAGATGGTATTATAAAAGGACACACTAAGTATCGACTCAACATGTTTGAATTTGTATGGATTTTGTTCCCAGCTTGTGTTACTACCTGTTTCTTTGAAACCTCCGTCTGTTGCTTCTCATTTCTTATTCTCGTTTTGTCTCGCTGTCATTTTTATTGTCACTGCCACTTGTTCGAGCTGCTTTTCGGCAGTGCTTTTTCATCGCGTGTCTACCGTAAAACGAGGCCCGTTTTAACCTTTCTCTCTCTATATATATTTTTTTCTTCTTCTTCGCAAATCCCGAAATTTCCACGAGGCTCCTGTGGCGCTGCTATTAGGGTAATTGTGCGTGCATCGAGGAAGCGTAACTGCGAAAGACTCGTTAAGAGGCAAAGTCGGAGGAGAATGGCGATTGATTTTCGAGAGTTCACCAACCTTGTGTTATAATAGCGTGGAGATTCGCCATCTTACCATTTCTACCCTCTAAGGGCAAGCACCTGAAATGTAGCGAATCCTTTGAGACGGATCCTCCGACAGGTGGCGCGACTGGAGCTACGATCCACCACCCTTAACTGCCTTACATCCACATTTTTGGAGTGTTGGAAGTCCCCAGATCTGTAAAACACCCTTCCTGATACGCTCTTGAAATCTTCTGGTCGCTTCTCACATAGGTCACAATTTGCCATGAGTTATCTAAATGTTGTGCCCCGTACCACAATTGCCCAAATCGCATGAGCTTGAGACTGAGCCGAGTCTCAAGTCCCAGATGTGTCCCACAGCGGCGTTTTTTCCTACTGGGGGATAAATACTCAATAAAAAAAAGTTGTATGCCACAGATGTGCAGAGAAATTGCCAGGACGAGCTCAAGACAGCCAAATTTGAGACTCAGCAACTGTAGAAGGGCGTCATTGGCACATAGACACATTTGGCTGTCTTGAGTTCTTGTCAAAATTTTCTGTGCATCTGGGACTTGAGATGCAGGTCGGTCTCAAGCTCATGCGATTTGAGCAACTGTGGTGCGGGGGGTAGGCCTGTACCACAGTTTGTCATAAAAAAAACTGCTGCTCAAGCTTTATCCCTTCTAATTTGCATTTTAAACTAAGCTAAAAGCATGAGATGACGCACATTTGGCTGTCTTGAGCTCGTCTTGGCAATTTTTCTCGGCATTTGCGGTATGCTTCTAGGATTTGAGACACCGCTCAATCTCAAGCTCATGCAATTTGAGTAACTGTGGTTCGGGGGTTACTATCCATACATGTGCCTTCCAGATAGGTCCTGAAATCCTTTGTTCCCTCCTCACACAGATCATAAGTTGCCGTTACTGGCGCCAACTGTTTAGTTTTTAATCCCTGCAACTAAATAATTGAAACCGGTTCCATTTTTGGTTGATTTTATTACCGAAAACCTGTTTGTGGCAACGACAAACAGGTTTTGTGTGATCTGAAGTGGAAAAAAAATCCCTAGTGCACGCTTAGTCGAAAATTTAGTTGCATTACATTTTTCCAGGGTCCTTGAGGAGAAAATAACCTCCATTTTGCCTAGTGACAAGGGTATGAAATAAAATAGTGTTTAGTGGATTGTCACTAATGCGTAACTGAAAAAGATCCCTGCTCTTGCGCCACCGAAATCTGCTTGTGGTGGGTCGTAGGTCAAGCGTTAGTCTCTTCTTGTTTCTCAACTAATCCGTTAAGTTGTAACTCGTGTTTGTTTTCCACAGCATTCGTAATTTTATCTGGTGCAATAGACCATTTATTTAGTGTGGATGTTATGTTCAAGGATGCTAAACCCCAAAATTCCCAAAGGGCAGATCGATCTGCTTAGGAGAATAAGACCAGCGGTTCGGATGTCTATCGTGTAACGAAAGTCATTTTAAGTTAAAGTCGGCCAAACATGACCATGATTTCTCTTTACCTTGTATGTATTTTTAAGGACCATCTTAGGAATATTTAAGACTCGCTGAACCTTTGTTCGTATAGGTCCATTAGATCTCGGATAACCAAAAACTCTATTTAAAATAATTGAATACTAATATTTTTACTCAAATGTGTATTATATTTTTATCAATTTTTAACTTTTGATGTTATATAAAATACCGAAAAATACAAATTGGGCATTATTTGTTGAAAATTTAACTCTACACTATATATCTGTTTGTAAATATTGGTGGTATCGACATTTTACCATTATATTGCTATTTTTACGACCATTTTGGCAAGTAAAACGTTAAAATTGCGCTATCAAATGGGTTTGCCAGTAATAAAACTTAATGATACGGTAAACATTTTTTGATTTCGTTTATTACCCGACTTGAAAGGGCACTTTTAGTATTTGTTGTCATTGGTATAGGTTATACGTAAACATGCTACAATATAACGTATTTTCCACAACCTGGAAAATCAGAGAATTTTGAGAAAGACATTGAAGAAACCTGGAAATTCAGGGAGCTTTTAAAATTGGTCCTGGAATATTTCTGACCATATGACTATGCTGACAATAATTTGACGTAAGCTTATTAATCCATTATTGGAAAATATTAAAAAAACAAATAAGTTTAAAATATTTAACTTACAAATATTTTCAAATTTTCAGATTTCAATTTTTTGTTTGCCATTTTACTGAAAATAAATTTCTTTGCCAAGTAAAAACAAAGTAAAAGTGTTTTTCTTAGTCGTGGAAAAATGAAAAACTGTCTTGAAAAAAACCTGAGAAGTCAGGAATTTCATTCTAAAAAATGTGTGGGATCCTGTTTAACCTTAGCAAATATTGTATATTCCCGAAATGATGTTTTCATATTTATATTAGAAACTCGCTAATCCAATTTCCACTAATCCGTCCCTCGGGTTAATCCGTTCCTGTCTCAGCCCTTTAATGTTTACTCAAAACTTGTGGGCCATCTGGTAATCGACACTTTTCTCCTGAACAAGTTTTTTTTTTCTATTGAAATCCTCTTCCTTCATTTCATAACAATTTCAGTTTTGTAGAACCTGTAACATCCGAGAGTACTGTAATTACCAAACATTTTTTCCTTGGAAGCCTCTCCTTTCCTTTCAGTACATACACATAAGTGAAACATGTTTTTTGTCATTTCTGTTTAATCGGTCTTTTTGGCCATTCCGTGCTACCCTCTGGTCCCATCGGGTTTGGATTATTTGGTTTTACTGTACATAAATTCTTTAAAAAATTTTAAAAATTTTCAGCGTTGGTTCCGAGTCGATTTCTATGATTTGTTGAAATGAATGCTAGCTTTTACGAACACGAAACATGAATTATTTGGTACGCAATTCTTATCGTATGGGCACACACGAGGCCCGAAAATAATGACCACAATCTAGCCCATTGTTTGCCTAAATGATGTGACCGCAATGCATTCCCGTGGCATGCATGACAATAATATTATAATGCTTAGAAATATAAAAAAAATCTGCACAATTAATTTGGACATAATGCCTTATTGTGTTTGCTCTGAAATAAGTTTTGGAGAGAGAGAGAATGAGAGGGTACTGAAATTCCTCTCGATTCATTTTCAGTCGTGAATCAAAACACTGCTTCATTGTTGCCATTGTTCGATAATAATAATAATGCGGGGATTTTACTGGATTTTGTCACGGAATTAAGTTCTCCCCGTTTGCGCATGGCTTGCTAAATGTTTCAATTAATGGCAATTGTTAACGCCATGCTGGTTATCAAGAAATTACTAACGCGATATGAGAAGAAAAAAAAAATTGTAATAAGCGGGGAATGAAACAATGGATATTTGGTAGCCATAGAAATGAAGAATGGTTTTCATGGTTTAGTGCGGACATGTGTGTGATTGGCTCTTCTAGGGAACTAGGACACGCCCATTAGTTGATTCCTTATGCCTAGTACACACTGCATGTTTCATGAAACTGAAGCAGGGTTTCGCAAATATGTTTGCGATATGTGAATGCTCGCCAGATTTCTGCAACCAAGTTTGATGAAACGTTTGGCCAAAAAAACCTGTTTCCGTGAAACATTTTGGTGATCGCTCAAGAGGCGGTGAAGATCAAATAAATGTTTTTATTTTGATAAATTGGGTAAAATCCAGAAACTTATTTGTTGATAATGTAGTGATTGTAAAATAATTTAGAAATGTTAAGGATCCTTATATTTGTCATGTTATTTATTTTCTTATATGTGAGCATATGGCTAATAATACCTTTATTATATGTTGACCATTTTTAGTTTTATGTGGCCTATATCTTGTATTTTCAATATATCTCATCGAAGGTTAATTAAGATTCATAACTGGATCATACGAGAGCTATTTATGACCCATAAATGGCCTAAAATTTTCCATCATGCTAAGGACAATGATTTTTTCATATCTGTCATTCTGGCCAGTATAACCCTTGACTGTCAAAGGAGGCTTAATAGGGCTGCAGCTTGAAAGCCGTGCTTTGACAGGCTTGTTGTTGGAGGATTTAAATATTATAACGAGTTGACACGTAGGATAGGGCTTCTATACTTTATGGAGTTAATAAAACTGCGATTTCGTAAGAGGAAATTGGGCAGGATTGTGCGATGCCGCGTGGAAAATCGCTCTATTTTCTGCAGAAATTCACGCCCATTTTATATCGAAATTTCGCGTTTCTCATTTTTTTTTTATTCTTCCCCTTCGAATATCATAATCACCGCCTATGGTCCCCCAATTTCTGGCAATTTCCTGCAAAGTAGCAACGTTGATTGCATTTATGCATGACTTTTTTCTTTTCCATGTCCATATCTGTATAAATGTGCGATATATAGGTGTCGTATTTTTGTTGCTGTGCCTCCCTTTTTTTTTTTTGAAGAATCAATCCCATGGCATCATCTATTTCTTCAATAAATTAGGTGTTAATCAGTAGCATTGAATTAAGCCCGTACGAACGCTGACTCATTGTTATTTATATTTGTGATTTTCAGTTTCCGATACTTAAGGAGGAGCTGGTCTATGCTTTTTTTTTCCACTAGTAACGGAGTTGAGAATATTTTTTTTATTTTTGTATGCGGGCGATACTGTATTTGAGTCTTGTGTTTACAATGGGTTGCTTGATTGCTAACTACTTCCAATAGCCATGACATTATTGCTAGATGGCTTTGTACGTGGCTCGCCTTTTAATATGGCAAATAGGTCGAGGCTTACGAGCAACCAAATTCAACGCACACAACGCTTACAGTAAATACTGCAAAGAGGGGACTGACACGTTGTACGTGTTCAGGATTACACCGATTCACACACTAGAAAAACCCTGTGTAAACCTTAGTGAATATGCTTTCACTTGGATTTCATGTAAACTGCTTTTAATGGCAATTAAAAACAATGGCCGGAGTGATATTTATCACCGTTTCCGAAGGAATGAAATATTGCAATTTCTATGTTCCAAACATTACAACATTTGTAGGTACTAAGAATGTTAAAGAATGTTATTTACAGCCTTTAAGGTGTAAAAGTTTCAAAAAAAGCTGTAAAACTCCAAAGAGATTATGAGCTGAATATAATGGGGGGCAATCACTGCTTGCATTGGTGTTGTGCTTGTTTGCCGTCCTTAAGGGGCAAATTTTTTACAGTTTTGTAAAAATGTAAAATTCTAAAAGCAGCTTTGAGCTGATAGTGAGATATTCTAGTCAATCACTGCTTGCTTTAGTGTATGTTATTGTTTTACGATTTTCAGGGGTATCAGTTTAATAATATATTAAATAATATGATTGAGATGGGGGGCAATCACTGCTTGCATTGGTGTTGTGCGTGCTTGCCTTCCTAAAGGGGCAGAATTTTGACAGTTTTGTAAAACTGTAAAATTCTGACAGCAGTTTTGAGCTGATAGTGAGATATTCTAGTCAATCATTGCTTGCTTTAGTGTATGTTATTGTTTTACGATTTTCAGGAGTATCAATTTAATAATAATTAAAATAAAAAGATTTTGAAGGGGGGCAATCTCTGCTTGCATTAGTGCTGTGCTTGTTTGCCGTTCTTAAGGGGCTGCATTACGAATTTTTTGAAAAAGTTTCCCATATTTTTTGTGGCCACCCTGTATCGAATGTCAAATGTTTCTACAGATCGTATATTATCCACATTTCATTTAGCTAATGTTTCGCGGTCAGAAATGAGATTAAAATTCATGAAAACGGACATCGAGATTCATCGACATGAAAGGGAAATTAACAGATTCTCACTCCATATTAATCGATGCATCATCGACGTTTAAATCTGAAATGGATTGTCGTGTTATTTTAATGACAATAATGTCCTTCTACAAACAAACGAAATTGCTTTTAAAGTTGGTAATCATTGGAAAAATGCCCTTGGCGTGAATCGTGATTTCGGATCAGTTCCTCAACACTTTTATATAAATAAACAACGGGCTAGTTTTCATTATAATAGTTCGCGATAAAATGCCCTTTTAAACGACAGGAAGACAAAGAAACCTGAAAAGACTAAATATTAACTTATACAAATTATCTAAAATGTCCTTGTAGCGATTCAAAGATTTAAAAAATATATACTGTTGGATACAAAAGGAAATTCAGAGAAATTCATTGTAATCCACAGCGAGATTAATGAAGACTCAACTCAGTATTTCAAAAACTAAAAATTGTTATCAATGATTTTAATTTATTTCTACCTCGTAATCTAGCATTAGATAAAGGACATTTATGTTAGCAGGGTTATAGAAATTATTAAAATGTAATAATGACAAAATTTTAAAACATTAGTCTCACCTGAAGTTCTTTATAATTAAAGATGAAGGTATTGAAATTATGCCTAATTTAAGTTGACAAATTTGAAACATAATAAAATTTAATAAAGTGTACAAAATGTAATAATAATTAATGACAATGTTTTCTAAACCTTTCATCTACTGTTTGACATTCTTTATAAATAATTAATTAAAGTTAATTAAAATATACGAAGTGCCATTATCTCATCAACTGGTCTGATATCATGAGACAACAGACATTACAACAAAACAAAAAACAATATTAACTGTCAGAAATTCAAAATGCTGAAATAACAGTAATCTCCCACTCCAAAGTAAATTTTATCCCAAATTCCGAGTGCTTAAAATTTAAAGGTCTTTCATAATTTAAGTAAGGAATATTTGTGTAGTTTGTGGCATTAATATCGGAAATAGATTACCAAGTTTTAGCATTAGTGTTTGAGGATTTATGAGCTCGTAATCCCTCGTTTCAAGAATAGAAACCCTAAGTATTTTTGCAGTAGTATTTTGTATGAAAAAGCTTGGCATTGGCAACCTCGGAAGCTGCGACCGGAAGTGATCGAAATTACTGTCAGAAGTAGCTCTTTGGCAGTGCTTTCTAATTGCACACGCTTTTCCACGTCTAGCGTTCAAGTTTTTTTTGTCGCTGCAAATGTATGTCATTTGAAGAGAATCCTCGATGGCATTGCTGAACTCGCATTAGCAGAGTTCAAGCGTAACAAACAGGAGTACAATTAAATATAGAAGTAGTCGTCTGATCCTCACCATCAGCCATGGCGTCAAGTGCACCAACGACCATTTGTCACACGGTCCAAAAGCAAAAGAGTCATAGAGAGACAGAGAGAAAACGAGATATATGGCCGCAATTACAAACGGGATTAACTTTGAACAAGATCATTTCATTGCTGAAATTTCAAGCCCCAGCACATTCACCAATCCTCACACTCCCTCCTTTTCAAAACTTAATTTCGATCCTACATTTTATGTAACTAAATTGTCAAGGATTTCAAGGCGAAGGGCTTCTTGCTATTGAACATCTAGAGGACACCAAATATAGAAACCAATTCCCAATGAATAACGACTTCTGTCAAGATAAACAGCCAAAAATGTGGATATCAAATTTTCCTTATCTTATTGTACGTTGTTGGAATATAACAAAGATAAAATTGTCTTAGTAACAACATAACGCAGCGTTTTCGTATAATGTATTTTTGAAACGTAGTTTGTGCAACAACAGTATTAATAACAATCTTAATGTTAGTGTTAATTTTAAACAGTTGCCTCTTAAAAATGGCAAACAAGCACGACTCAAAATTTCATTATTCATTACTCGGCTGAAACCCCTACAGAATTTTTACATTTCTTGTTAAAATGTTCCTCCTTGACAGGGTTAACCCACAAATAAAATATTCAACTTCCCTGTCTTGTCCAGGTTTTTAAAAAAAACATTTCCCTGACCAGCTCAAACTGTTTTAATATTGCAAGATTCAAAGATAAAATCGGATTTTTACTGAAGAAAAATGCAATTTTACTGCACAGAAAATTCTTATTTGTACTGAAGAAAACTTTCACTTTTACCACAGAAAATCGGATTTTTAAAGTGGAATAATCGGATTTTTAATCTCGTTTAGAAAGGGTCGAAGTAGAACATCCAAACGCAAAAATTACCATCACCTATTAAGGCTAATAACTTTCCCCCTCAATCTGTCTATGTGGTGTATAAAGTCCAGCAAATTCGTTTAAGCATTTAAAAGTTCAACAGTTTTTATATTAAATTTCCCTTACTTTTTCCCAAATATTACATTTTCCCTTGACTTTTCCAGTTCTTTCCAACTTACCTGACTTTTCCAGGTCTGTGGGGAACCCTGCTTGAAGAAGGCAAACAAGCACGACACAAAAGCAAGCAGTGATTGCCCCCATTTATCTCAGCTTAAACCCTTTTAGGATTTTTACATTTTTTTGTTAAAATGCTACCCCTTAACAATGGCAAACGAGCATGACACCGAAGTAAGCAGTGATTGCCCCCATTCCACTCAGCTGAAAAATCCTTCGGAATTTTAAAGTTTTTGTTAAAATGCTACCCTTTAAAGATGACAAACAAACACAACATTATAGCAAGCAGATATTTCCTACAATAGGCATTACTCAGCTTAAACTCCTATCGGATTTTTACATTTTTTTTTGTTAAAATGTTTACCCCTTGAAGAAGGCAAACAAGCACGACACAAAAGCAAGCAGTGATTGCCCCCCATCGTCCTTTGCCCAGATGAAATTCCTCTCGGGTAAAATGTAATATTGAATTCAGCGTTCGTGCTTGGCAAATAATTTCCTAAACATACGAGAGAAAACACCCTCGGCCCAGTCATGCATAAAAAGGTCGCTCAATTTCTTGAGTAAATGAAGAGCTATTAGATTAGTCAGCGGCAGACATTGCTTCGCAAATCTAGTGTCTGGAACACGTGTACGTGTTCGCATGCCTCAACCCAATATCATGTAGATTCAGGAGAAAAAAATTGTGATAGATTAAAAATCTATTTATTTAAGCCAAGATAGAGATTCGAGTAGAAAAAACTGGCAAAAAAAGGGGCTGCTTCACCGAGCTCTATTAATGGTATATAATTAATACGATAATCGAGCGAAAAATAAGCTCACTTAGAAGGCAATTAAAAATGAAGGGGTTTCAAAACATCTAACAATTGAATTCTTGAATGCAATTTCTTAATTGAGTGGCTAAGTGCCCACCGAAACAGCATATTGGATTTTAATATCGAACCAATGTTGAGTAGAAAATCTACTCCCCCGGATATAAAATTTTATACTTTTGCTGATTTTATCAGTTTAAATAATTTTCACTGACCATGCTGACGACTGAAAACTTTATATTACAACTTAGTCTACACATATAGCTTAAATAAATGTGCAGAAAATGACCAACTTGGTGTCTTGTAAACTACTATTAAAATAGTTTTTTAATCACCATATTTGCATTAAAATTCATTACTAATTAAAATAGCGTTCAGGGAGCGATCATCGAAAATTTGTGCTGGTAATTTTTTCCCCAAAAATAAGTTAAAAGTGCACCATCTCATGACTTTTGTGATTATCTGAAAACAAATGTAATATTTATACTTTGAATTTTCCTACATTTTTAACAACAAGTCACTTTTCCCTGACAATTCTAGGTTTTTCAGTTTTGTTTAAATCCTGGCTTAAAGCTACAATGTTGACAAAAATGTTGTCACAACCAGCATACGAATTGAAAAATAAGACTCGTTTTCAGTAAATAATTATTTGGAGAGAATATCTGACAGAATGACAAAACTTTTGTCATTATTCAAAGGTATTTGCACACGATGCCAGATGATATAAGTGTAAACGAAATGTGACCGTCCTCAATATCCGCAAACCTGAAAATGGGTGTTATTTTAAAGCATTTTATTTTCAGAAACTCAGCCCTAGTGTGTTATTAAGTGCACGCTGATTCACGAGCAATATGGATGCTCCAAAACTAATTAAAATGCGTGGGATATTACACACCACGGAATGTTTACTATACCTTGGTTGCACATTAGACGAGCGGAATACAAAACAACCGCCCATAATTATAGCTTTGCCCATGGGGAAGCAACGCAGATTTACATAAATCTCACGAAATGAAAATTTACATAAGCAGATACGAAAACGAAAAAAAAAATTGCATATATATATGCGGTGCATTTTATCGCACTTACGGCATCGAACATCTAAACTCTCAAATCGACTATATTTTTAGTTTCCTTGAAAGGTAAAAAATATATATATTCCAACCAATAGGCTTCCTGTCAACTGCATATTATAGTGAAAAGCTATATTTCATTAAATATACACATTATAAACGAAAATATATTAAAGCAAGGTATTCACAGTGCCTCGTGTAATGGATATGATCTCATTCTAACCACAAAACAAAATTCAATACCTCTACCTCTTATCAACCCTCCAGACCTCTTTCATTTTCTACTAGCCTCCTCCAGTCCCCTGGCCATCTGGCTGCTATACATAATTGCCAATATCCTAACTGACGAACTCTCCCAACATTCAAACCAATCCCCCTAAATAATCCTCTGTTTCTTGTCTTTTAATTTGTGTTAAGATTTCCTAACCTTATAAGTCCAAAATGTAACCCCTTCGAGCGCGGACGTGCTCAGTCATGTGGTGCCCATTAAATCCACTTGGATATGAAACTTATTTGTAACACATTTTCATTAAGAGTCAACAAATGCTCACATTGGAGTAAAAACAGTTAAATATTTCATTATTTTGAAATTATAGAATTTTACTAAATTAAATTCTGGAGTGATAATATGGTGGAAATGCTTGCTTTCATGCATCGTAACTGGATGAACTAGATTAAACTGTAATTGACCTCAACTGCCCGATGGTCCCAAGCGCCTCCGGACATGTGTTGCGGCACAAATTTGTTCGTACATTTGTTCGTAAACAGAGACGGTCGTAAACCGAGCTTCCACTGTATGTTTGTTGTCTAAATTTGTGCATAATTGGATTTACTTTGATTAAAATTCAAAAAAATGTTGAATTTATGAAAAAGGGTTCTCCCCTTTTTTGCGGCCACCCTACATAATTGATCTTCGTATTTTCAATAATTTATCCCTCTTTTTTTTCTTTCTGCTTTTCTGCCTTTCAAATTTCCTTCCTTTAGTATTATTTTTTAGATAAATTTTCATTTCCCCGATTTCTTCCCCATTTCCAGCTAATAAGATTTCTTTAATGGTTTTTTTTTTCTAAGTCCTTTTTTCTGTCTTTGCCACGTTAAGTAGATGCTCTTTAGTTATCTATCGTTTCCTATACTTTAATTTAAAACTTGTGTAATCTGCCTAATCAAATTTCCCCATGCATTAAATAAAGCAATGTTTACATCGATTGTACGAGACTTGGGGGTTTTAGTATTTTTAAGCAAATAGCTTGTTTTTTTCCAACATCTCGCATCGATGCCTTTTACTTTATATATAATTTTATTCGCTCATTTTGGCAGAATTCAATTCGTAAACTCTTTTTATGAGGCTTGTGTTTTTTCCCTATCTTTCTCCTTATGGGTTTTTTTTTTTTTTTTTTTTTTTGGTGTGCTTGATTTCTTCATTTAGTTAATTGATAGAAAACAAGGTAATCATCCTTTGTGAATCAATAGTTAGATAGTAGTTTCTTTTATTTTTTCCAGTCATTAAGCTCGTTATTTGAACTATGGACTGGCTTCTGGTCGTAAAAAAAAAAAAAAAAATTGAAGGTTTACATCCGGAAGATGTAGTTTGAAATTATCTCGGTTCATGAATAAATTACCAGCCATTTTGTTCAATTAAATCATGCGGTTTGTGTTCGTAGACTATCGAAACTTTTTCCCTTTTTCTTACATGATATCTATGTGGATTTTTATCGCTGTTGGATGATGCTTTAAGACTAAGATAGTTTTAAGGTTTTCTTAAGACACGACTTTGTTTTTAACTTTAAAATATTCTCATTAAAACATGTATACTTAAGAGCTATTATGCTAAATATTCATAACGTTTGTATGATGAAATATGTTTTTGAGACATTGATGACGTCTGTACATGGTTGATCTATGTTTATGTAGGAAGAGGTACACGTATTTTTGTGTGTGATGAGACATTGATGGCGTATGAACATGTTTGATGAGACATTGATGAATTTTTACATGTATTATTAGACATGGTTGATGTATGATGAGACATGCATGACGTATGTACATGTTTGATGGAACATTGATGACGTATGAACATGTATGATGTGAATTGATAACGAAGTTCATGTATGATGATACATTAATGACTTGTACATGTATGATGAGACATTGATGACGTACGTAGTTCATGTATGATGAGACATGCATGACGTTTGTACATGCATAATGAGACATTAATGACGTATTTCATGTATGAGACATTAATGACGTAGTTCATGTATGAAACATTGATGACGTAGTTCATGTATGAGACATTAATGACATATGCACATGTATGAGACATTAATTACTTGTACATGTATGGTGAGACATTGATGACGTACATAGTTCATGTATGGTGAGACATGCATGACGTTTGTACATGTATGATGAGACATTGACGACGTAGTTCATATATGAGACATTAATGACGTAGTTCATGTATGAGACATTGATGACGTATGCACATGAATGAAACATTGATGACGTAGTTCATGTATGAGAAATTGATGACGTAGTTCATGTATGAAACATTAATGACGTGGTTCGTGTATGAGACATTAATGACGTATGCACATGTATTAGACATTGATGACGAGGTTCATGTATCATGAGACATTGATGACGTATGTATAATGATACATATTGATGACTCATGATGAGAAATATTGATAAGTAATTTCACTTCAAATCAATTTTTCCAATTCTATTTTTTGCTATTTTTGATTATTTGAAAAGTTTAATGTCAAGTGTTTCCTACATGAACCTAGTATCAAAATAAAAGTACAGTAAAAGTATGTACCCTTTTCTGTAGGTATATGATTGGGCTCATTAATATTCGGTGAAAATACATTTTATTGCTTAATTCGATAGTGAAGGCGAAATAAGGATGAATTAAATCTTCCAACAGTTTATAATTGAATTGAAATCCACGATGCATATAGATAAAATGTAATTTCTTCGTTTTTATGAGCCTGGATTATACTCTTTTATTCGTAGCAATCAAATATCTTTTCAAATCTCATTTCTCCGATGCCCTTCTCTAAAATTCTCTCATAGTCAGAAGAAAAAAAATGTTTATACAGTAGTAAAAATTAATATCACCGTGTCTATTAATGAATCGAATTTCTCTTATTAAAGGTATTCAATGCGAATTCTCGCGCATTCAGAAAAAGATCCAATTTGTTTTATTATTTCGCAGTTATGCTAATCTAAAACATTTTACAAAAGAAAAAATTGGAGACCATTAAAAATCTTCTTACTCTATAATACTCTAATTTGGATTTCAATGAAATAGATTTTTATATGAATTTATAGCTTAATTAGGACTGTAGAAATCCAAATAGCAATTTGGAAAACATAATTGATTTTAATAATTAATATTTCTAAACATAAAGCATGCTTTGTGCCGTGATGGGTCTGTGTGTGTCAGAAGTGTTATCGTTATCAGTGTGCCGCGACAATTTCAAACCTTGCTCAGACCTTGAACACATGGAAGATGACAGGTACTGGGAGTTCTTGAACCTGGCAATGCGGAAGATCGTGAACCTTAACCGAGGCAATCCCTGACTTATAACTAAAGCTTTTTATGTACTTCACCTTCTCCAACCCTCTACTAATCACCACTGTAGTATTGTTGTATTCTCACTCTCTTGTCACATACTGCTCTAACCGTGTCCATTAGGGCATGACTCACACATGCTCAAACCATCCTATCCCGTCCACTATTGCTAACATGCTCTTAACTGTTGTTGTATGTATATTATAACGTCTTCTCATATTTCATGCTGTGCTCACGCTTTCAAATTTTTTCATTACTTTTTATCCTTTTCACTCCTTGCTTCTCTCTGTTGCGATTGTGACTTCCTTCATCCCCCATTTTTTCTGACCCCACCAATCGCTAGTTCCTGTGCCCAATCCCAGCGCTGTTTGATTCCTCATCTGGGGAATAAATATTTAATAAAAAAAACTTGCTCAGTGTGCCCCAACAATCTCAGATTTTTAGTGTGCCGTGAACTGCAAAAGGTTAAAAAACACTGGGGGTAGTACAATTGTTGACTAGATCGTAGCTTAAGGGTGTCACGAGTGTTATCGCCATGTTCCCCCTTAATAATACTGGTACAGCAACATGTTTAGTTATTATGTTTTTTTTGTTCTCTATGTACTACTATCGTGTTTTCGCGTGCTGGTGACATCACGTCTCCACATTGTTACCACGCAACAGCTCGGTTCGTTTCTCCCCATGTCCGCCCTCATCCATCATCGTTAGTTTCGCTAATTCGAGGCCCTTCAGTTGGGCAACACATGCAAAAGTAAGCCGTCTAAGATGCTGGTATCCAGCACACACACACATATATATAGGCCTCTTCTGCCATTGGGTCTTTTATGGATTTTCGTAATGGTACTACACACTCACTTCTTGCACGCCATCTACGGCACCTCCATCCATCCTTGCATACGAAGTGCTTGTTTGGCTGATCTATTAATGGCCATGACCACGCCATATAAAGTCAGGCCCTTTGAGGGTGTGGGTGTTGGGAGGGGGAGGAGGGGGAGTTTAGAGATTTTTTTATGGTCCGAATACGTCCTTATCTTCGAACCCTGCATACTTAAGTGACCATTGAAAGGCAAATCTCTGGTAAACAGGGGTTGTTTTTTTATTGTTGCGGCCCAGTGAATTGTTTAAAATTCTCTTCTAAGTGCCTCCTCTTTTAGATGTTGGAATTGCAAATTGTACTTGTCTGAAAATGCCATCGTTTTTACACCCTTTGGTGATAATGCGATGCCACAATGGGAATCGGTTCGCCATGTTGCACTTACATTACATTATATGGATATCCAATAGACGCCGGGTGTTACTTTAGAAGGCAAATTTCACGTTAGATAGATTTTAGGGACATCTAAGCTCATGCTTTAAAAACATGTAAAAAACGTTTTCGCAATACGCTGGATTTAGTAAAGTGTTTTCGATGAGGCTGGTACTTCTTGGTCAACTCAAAAGTTAAATCGAAACGCTTTTGTTTTACTTCTATTTTGCTTGATATTAGATGGTACATGTACACCCATACCTCGCTTTACGGCCTAGATGGTGATGACAGTTTATATGCTCATTTTGTGTATACTGTTAACATTTTTGTCGAATATCTTTCGATGACCTATTTTTCTAAACATGTTAACGTATGTTTTAAAACAGATTCCAGTGTTGTAGGTAACCAGGTGGAAAAATAACATAAGAGACACATGTATGTGCATGGATTTATTCTATAGAATCTGAACAGTTATGGTCATAAATACAAAGGTTTTTCATTTGTTACATGTGAGTTTACATAAGGTGTAAATTTGACAATATGTGCGTGTAAACTGTTCTTTGCGCATATGTCGTTTTTTGGCCATCCAGAGGACAAATATGGTCTATACTAAGCTATGAATGACCATTCAATATTCTAATATGGCCATTACATGGCTAGAAACACTGTATGGTCATTCATATGATACGTATGGTCTATACGTAAACTTTAATGTCAAAGACGGTCATTACATGGTCAGCACATGGCTAGACACGTTGTATAGTCACTCATATGATAAATATGGCCTATGCATATATCAATTTAGTGGTCAGATATGGCCATTACATGACTGGATACTCTACTTAGCCATTCATACGATAGATATGGTCTATACATAATTTTCATTTTCAATTCAATGGTCAAATATGACCATTACATGGCTAGACATATCCTCAAATAATAAATATGGTATTTACATTTCTCAATACACTGAGTGGTCATTCAGTCGTCAAATATGACTCTTCTTAAGTCATTAAAATGGATAAATATGACTTAAGTTCACAATGATGCCCATACATACATTATATCGCTTTCACTATGTTTCAAATGTTTGATTTTCCTAAATTGTTGTTTTATTAATTTCACCCCATCATCATCATCATTATGATGATGACGATGATGGTCTGTTACATATCGATATTTGTAGACTTTTTGATATTTGTGTGTGTTGTTCCATTCACCCCCTCTCCAATATGATATCGAGTAAAGTAACCATCTTTTTCCTTATAGTTTTACGATCCCAATTCAGTTTCCTTTTACGACTCCATTGCTTCGGGTCATTCAGTTTTGATCCCTTTTTCGGCCATAATTTTTGCGCAAACTCGACTATACAAACAACGTGTCCTTTCCTATAAATATGTGCATGGGAAAAACGTGGTTAGACTATACATATAACGAGGAAGGGAAAAGTTTTTCGTTTGTTTTGCCCAAGATTTCTATCGAATATTATGTCTGCTTTTTTAACGTCATTCATTTTTCTTTTTTCGCTCTTATGGATATTTTTGTTACGGCCAAATTCTCCTATGAATCCATTCGTGAAACTCCGAAAAACCCATCTGAAAATGTAAAAAAAAAACGAGGAAAGGAAAATAAATGGGAAATCAATCTATAATGCCTACAGTTTCAGATAACGTATCTGTTTACGTGACACGAGAGATTTTTTGAATTTTGCATTTTCAAAGAGTGTGTAGATATAACATGGCCTATTTTTTCCCACGCATCAATGTACCCGAAAATAGGAGAGAAAAAAAATATAAAAAAAAGGTTATCACTGCAAGATTTGCCTCGTTTATCATAATTTTTCAATCATGCTCAAATGCGCACCATTTGTGAATATCTAATGCGCTGGATGCAGAAATGGACCCTGGACTTTTTTTTGTATTTCAATTGATAGTTTTTTATACTCTATCAGTAAATAGGTAGTAAGGAGTTGTTAATATTGGGACCGTGAATTAATTTTGAGGGATTTTTTAAAAATAAAATAACGGCTTTATTTTTAAAAAGTGGTTACAAGTTGATCGTTCAAAGTATAGTCCATCGCTAGCCACAACTTTTCCCCCATCTTTCTGGCAGCATACGGATACCATGTCGTAAAAACGACTCCCATTTTGAGGCTATTCACTAATCGGCCCATTTTTGAGTATCTTCATTAGAATTGAAGTGTTGCTCGGACAGACCATGAGTCATCGATCGAAACAAGTGGTAATCAAAAGGAGCATTGTCTGGTGGCTGGTGGGGGAGGGACTTCCCATTTCATTGTTTAAAAGTATGCTTTGACTGGTTTTGCAGTGTGTGGCCTAGAATTGTCACGCTGAGGAAAACTTCACCGTGTCTCTGCTCGTAATGCGACTGCATTTCCTTCAATGCTCGGCTCAATCGCATTAATTGTAGTCGATACCGATTGCCCGTGATGGTTTCTAATTGAAAAAAAGTAAAACTTCCCCGTAAATGAAGTTTTGTTGGTACGTAGTTCTGCATGTCCAGATCACTCTTGTATCAATGGATGTAAACATTGGAGAAAGACATTAAAAAACCACATATTACTGAGGAATTGATCCTACATATGGACTGACTGTGATGCGATTGCATTCTATGTATCTCTTTCTTATCAAGAGACCCACCCTTCTTTCCTTACTCTTTGAGTGCTTCCTTTCTTTTTTAGTGTGCCAGCTTTTTGTTGCATATTAATAATGAAATAAATTAATAATAATAATATTTCATGCTAAAAAGTGTTGTTTACGCTTTGGCAAAATGACACATACAGAAAACCAAAGCCACGTCATAGTGCTTTGACATGAATATAGTAACAATATGCCCCGATGCGATATTTATAGTGAAATGTTAGGAGTTTATGGTGACAAACGTGTTTTGAAAATTACGGTACAGAGGTGGTGCTTTAGCTTTAAGAAAGTACGCGAAACTCTAACTGACGTATCTGCGTTAAATAGGATAAACGTTTCCACAAATTCAGGTCCCACATTAAAAAATAGCAAATTTCCTGCTCTTTAAATATACCATTTCAGTTGTTTTTTTGGCATCTGGTTTTTGAATAATAAACGAATATGCAACACTTTGATCACACCTCGTAATTGAAAGATCATGATGTTAGTACGTTTCGGTCAAGATTTCATGATAGCAGATTTAACAGTATATCACCACAGTTGGATATCCTACAATCGTGTATGATTTTTAAAAAATAAGGATGATTTATTTATATATATGATATATATAGTGCTGGGTAAGCCTAGGCGCGCATTAGTGACTTTCTTTTGCATGCAACTAAATTTCGACTAGGTGCACTAACGATTTTCAACCTACCACCGAAAACCTGTTTTGGTCGTTTTGACAAACAGGTTTTTGGTAATAAAATCACCTGAAGAATGGAACCGGTTTCAATTGTTCAGTTGTTGGGATTAAAAAGTCAACAGTGCGAGAGGTTCCATTGAAACCAATGAGTTTCATTTTCGTGATTAAATAGTTGCTCAGAAAAAAGTCAGCTGGTGCGCGCCTATCCTCACATTTGATTGGTTGTTGTGTTTCCTGGCGTCATATTTCCGCATTATTGAATGTCTAAAAATGGCGTCGTTGTCAGTGTTCAACCATTCGTGCTACTTGAATATCTGGCATTTGGCCACCTTTTTCTGGGGGTCTTCTACCACACACACACACAAATAGACCCATCCCATTTTCGTCCATCAGTTTTATCAGTAGCACACACACATAATATACATGAGTATATATATATATATATCGATAATGTTCATTTTCTTGCTTCGCATTTCTTATATTTGCCAAATTGCATCGCCATTGCGAACTACTAATGCAACAACGTCTATGAAAAGTGAACGCTTTTGATGACTTACTTCCGATTCCTGGGTTGTGCAAATGAATTGGGATGAAAACTCTTGCTTGATGAATAGATGAGAACCCAAATGTTGTGATTGAGTTTGTAAGACACGGATATATCTTCCCAGAAAAGATGTAATCAATCCATCCACTGAAATGTGGAGGATGAAGAAGCTACTGGGAACACACACACAAAAAATACAAAATAAAAAAAATTCTCATCATTTCGGGGGAAATGTCTCCTATATACACACACCACACAATTTTCTATTTTCATGGCTAAAAATCATCTCTTTTTTATCCCCTCCCCCTTCCCCCTTTATATCTCGTGGCATTCAAGTCTTTACCATGTCGAAATGAGATGTCTATTGTAAACTTTCTTCGTGGTCTTTACTGTTTATTCAGTCTATGAAAAACCCACTCTGGATTCAGTGATCATTATTGAGATCACGTGATCTTTGCATTGTCACAAGTTATAAAATCAAACTGTTGTGTCGTTATCATTCATCCAGGTTTACATTTAATTTATCAAATTTCAAATGGACTTCTCTAGAAGTTTATTGCTTAGTTTCAAATCTGATATAAAAATTTTAAAATGTTCTTTTTTTGAAAGGCTAGAAAAAATTTCAAATTTTGGAAAAGTGTGGAAATTTGTCATTTGAGGGAGGGAGTACTTGGAAAATTTTGAATAAGCATTGAAATTCTTGAAATTTGTTTAAATAATTTCTAGAAAATTGATGTCTTGGTCAGGAATTAAAGTTCGTGTTGGTGCTGGAATTTCATATCCTTGTCGAGAAATTTGTTACTCATATACAAAATCTGATATAAAATTTTTAAAAAGACGTTTTTGAAATTCTAGAAAATTGTTTGAACTTTGGAAAAGTGTGGAAATTTATCATGTGAGGTAGTCCTTGGAAAATAATGGATAAGCATTGAAATCCTTGAATTTTTTTTGAATAATTTCTAGCAAATTTAAGGTTATAGTCTTCCTGATTGACCGAAACTAAAAAGATATATTTTTTGGATAAACTCCAAAGACATTTGAAATTCTCATATCTGAAATTCTGTTGTGGATTCTCTTAAATCCATAAATGTGTACATTTATAATCAAACTTGTTATGTAAAACTCCAGTTTAGATCAGTCTAAGACATAAACTAGTTAAAACATAAATTTCCTGAAATTTTGTTTAAGCACTTAATATCAAAAATGAAAATAACTGAATGCCTATTTTTAATGTGAAACATTAAAAATAGGCATTCAGTTATTTTTAAATTTCTGAGTTTTTTTAGATTTTCGTTATTTTTTTCCTAAGATGAAGAACGTGTTTTATTGAAATTAAAGACATTAGGAACAATTGTCAAATTGACAGCCAACATTAGTCTCTTTGTTTTTTTTATTTGTTCGAGTACTATAAAAAGTTTTGTTGGATGCAAACAAAAATAAGAGGGCTAGAATTGTCGCTTAGGATTTGCAATCCTAGTATTAACTGAGCTTTACTTACTTTCATTGATATATGAGTGTAAAGCTTGTGTAAACATGGCGCCTAACAAATCAGCTGCGTTTGTGTCATCTGATACTTTAGATCATTTGTCTTAAAGAATAAATTCGATCGCATTCGGAAGGGAAAAAAAACAAGAAACACAAAATCCCTACCGCTGACATTGTTGTTTGAGCAACAGAGGTGTTTTTGTATTGAAAACGAATGTGATACCATTAAATATTTACCATTTATTCCCGTTGAGTTCTGCAAATAATGTCATATTAAATACACTGGACATCGATAATGGCTTAACAATATATGAATGATATGATATATAAAATTACTTGCACACTTTAGTTGCTTTACTCTAAACCTTTTTAACCTATTCCGTGTTGGTTATATTTTCTTAATATACTTATTGGTGGATTCCGTGCATTACACCCATAATTCTTACAACAAACATACTGTAAATTCATACAACAAACATACTGTAAATTCATACAGTACACCATTATTTGATTCCTTAATTCATCTATATGATTTTAACTCTAAAACTAAGGTTTTATTTCTCCATAATGGTTACATATTTTCCTCGATATTAGTTTTGAATAATTATTAACTAGTTGTGCATTGTATTTAAGCTTATTGTATTATAAAGTATTGCAGTGATGATTGGGGCAAAATAAAACTTTTGCATATTTTTCTGTATTTAATTCTGGATTATTTCTGTACAAATTGAGTTTTTGTGTGTTGTGGGATTACATGTTAAAGAATATTACATCCTTTTTTGCTGTTGCTGCAACTTGAACAATAGCTTCACCGCAGTACACAAATGCTTTACTGCAGAGCACTAATGCTTCACTGTCATACACCCAAGCTTCACAGCAAAACAGGTATTAAGGGGTACAAAGCTTTGATTTTCAAAAGATTTTTAGGTCACATTTTACTCGTCATCTTGGGTCCATGACCACTTCGTATAGGGGATGATCACTTTTCGATATATTTCGAGGTAGTGACATGTGGACAATCTGGTATTAAGATGTTAAAATTCCCTTTTTCATTTTTGAGAATGTTTCATCTATATATTTTTCGGATTATTTGGCGAATGAATGTCGCGTGTTAGACGGGTGGAAAAGCACAGACGACGTTTGGGCTTTTAAGAGCCCCTTAACACCGACTGGTAACGATGTTTCGTTTCCTGCGAGACTTGGGTCTTTTTTTCTCCCCCCTCGCAAACGTGGGTATATTTATTTGTATTTGAAGTTCATACGGCTGACTGCTCGGCATCCCTTCGCTGTTTACATTGTAGGCAACGGGAAACTCACCCTAGGTGATCTACAATATGCATTATGGCGACGTTTTCGCTCGGTATGGGCCGAGTTATTGCCATTTTTTTGCACTTATTGCTCCAGCATTTTCAGCTCGCAAATGGCAAAAAAAGAGGCGAATGTTGCTTCTAGGGTCCATTGCGAACGGAAACGGGCTCCATTAATATGCATTTACGCTCTTTTTCCTCTCTCTCTGCGTCTTTTTCAAGCTCGTTTTCAAACCCGATGTGGCCGAACGACTGATGCCATTCAGCCATTGCCAAACTTAACGCATTGTGTGACGACTGCCAATGTCTAATATAAATTTGCATTTATACCTCCTGCCGTCCACGTTGACAGCTGCTTCTCCACACTTTCACACCCGTCGTCTGGGGGCGCTCCATGTCGTCTACTCGACATCATAATCTAGCTTACACTTTCCTGCCATATGTAATGCGCTTTATTAGTGTTCAATGACATATAAAGTGTTGGTGGATACACAGATTGCCTCGGGTAACTCTATCTCTCTTTGCGTGGCCCTTAAAAGGCCAGTTTTTCTTTTAAGCCTTGAAACAGCAGTACCGCGCTGTTGATTGGAGGATTGGATTCTGTTGTTGGACTTGAAGGTTAAGATAAGTGTTAACTGGGTTGAAAACTGGTATTGTTGAACTTAACTGTGTTGGCTGCATACTGGATAACTTCATCGTAGACTCATGCCCCAAACACACTTACCGCATTTTCGTGCGTTGCAGACGAAAACGCACAAAAAAAGTGATGCGCGCATGCGCACAGGAAATCACGTGTTTTCTTCTTCTGTGCGTTTCCAGTCGACGTCGTCTGCATTTTTTCTTTGGCCTGCCAAACACACAAACGCACATTCCAAACAAGAAAAAAAATGGCGGCACTCGCAAAATCTCGACAGTAGGCTACAAAAACGGCAATATATCATCTAAAACATAAAATGAAGGGTAAAATATTTACAAGTATAACATAAATTTATGTCCTTGC
>JAQGAE010001005.1:0-26956 GCA_034696685.1 Julus scandinavius
AGAGAGAGAGAGAGAGAGAGAGAGCACGGTCGCTCCCGCCAGTAAATATCGGCGTGCTTTACGGCATTACTCCGCAGCACCTCCACTAATTTTTCTACGAGCCGCCATTGGTTTATGGTATGTATATATTCGAGGTTATTCACACTTCTCATGAATGTTTTGTAATGACTGTACATAGAGCTCAGCTTACTGTACATAGAGCTCAGCTTACTGTACATACGTCAGACCTACTCATGATTAGACAGACATCAATCATGAATTGAACGTGTATTAGCAGACTATAATAACAGGAAAAACGCAAATTTTAGAAAATGCTCGGATGCCCTAATTTCCAGCGAATGTGATCTCTCCAGACGAATTCATAATCGTTTGTGGTATACCGTACGCGCCAGTCATCAACCTCATTATTAAAAGTAAGAATCTTAATTTTCGTCACCCAATATCTAATTATTAAATATGTATGTATATGAACATTGTTTAGTTGGAATTAAAGATTCACGTGCGTGTCAATGTTCTTTCCCTTTTAATTGGATTTAAAAAATAAATAAAAAAAGATGAGCTAGTAACGTAAAGTAACGAACTTAATAATTACAGCAAAATAATCTAGTTATTTATGGGAAACAAATAAGCATACAATAGGAACACGAATGTTGTGCCGATTAAAGGCGATTTTCATGTGTGCATGAACCTGCTTTGCCATTATTTGTATTCTGAAACTTGATGTTTTATTGACCCTCATTTAATAACAGATGGCTTTTGAAGCCCCACTTCCTAAATGTAATAACGGAGCTTTCTTTCGCGTTGTTTGAGCATTAAGATGCGTTGTCATTCAAGTTCCATTTCTTATTATAAATACCGTGTAAAAAACTCCCTCTATTGTTTACTGTTTCCACCATTCATAATTGTATTCCTTGTTCACAATATGGTAGAATAGGAAGTTCTTCAATAATACCTGCAATTGTACAGAATGAATTAACGATTTTTCGTGTAAGAAAAAACTATTAACATTCCGATTTATTTCCTATGCACGGTTTCCATATCCATGCATCCATTTGGGTGACTATTGAAACTCATTCTTTAAAGACATGATCTGAAGATTAGTATATCATTTCTTTATTGCAATACAGAATAATTCAGACAAGTTAGTCATGCATTATCGCGAAACATAAGATTTCATATTAGTAATTTCTCATTTTTTTTTAATAAGAAGATACATTAATTTAGGATTTAAACCAGAAAAAATATATTGTGAATATACAATGTATACATGTACACGTAAATTAGAAGACATCGAGCAACTGCACGCATGAAAGCTTTGAGATTGAGTGGCGTGATAAACTCATAAATAGCAATTCTCTCTAAAACTTTGTCTGCCCGTTTGTTTCATTACATATGATAACAATGTCTCAGATGTTAATAATTTAATTAATTCAAAATTTGTTGTCCAAACATAGTACAACAAATACTTGAGGTAATTTGAGTTATATACGCTAAGTATCTGCATGTAAAGTGTCCCAAGCAATCATAGAAAATGGAAAACAAATGTATTTTAACTGCTATAATAGTCAAAAAGTCTAAATCTTTATATTTGAAAAAATTTAAAAAATTTGAACTTATTAAAATTGTATAAATTATATATACATTTAAAAAATGCTACATGTACGTACATGTCTAAAAATATGTCCCTCTTGCATATGGGGTTTGAAGTTCATTTCTGGTTGTTCTAGTTTTTCGTTTCGGAATTATCAGTTTAAATCTAACAGTTGTCATTGACACGTTTCAATATAATTTGCATGACAAAAAATCATGGACATTTTCGAGTCAAACCTATTACCCAATGGTAAATCTGCAATTAGTCAATTCATGACGATTATCTAGGGAATATTGGTGCGGTTCCCCGAATTTAACAGTTCACACAAAACTTGTATCATTTAGTACAGGCCTAAACATCCGAAAATTACCTTATGAAAAGCATTTTTTATTATTTTTTTTTGCTTTGAATTTATCTTAAAATAAATTTTTTTTAAAAATGTGGAACACATTAACAGACTTTCGACATCGAACTTTTTTTTATTTTAAATTCAATGGTCTGGATCAACGCAACGGTATTAAAATAAATTGCACCTCAACTACCTTCAGTTTAAAGAATTTCTAATATACGTTTTTATAGCATGTAATTTGAATTGATATCAAGCGGTTGTGTTAACAATGCATCCCAAGGGCGAATTTTCATGGCATATAAACGTACTTGAATGTGCAATTTGCATCGAACATGTACTGCATGGGAAGAGGAAAAATGTGCAAAATTCGTTAGCATAGCAAAATATGGGTATTCAGGATAAATAAATTGCAATAAACCAGTTTAAAATGCAGGTGCGCCTGTTAATAAAGCTCGATTTACATCTTAGCATAAGGAAAGGAACTTTCAAGGCGTTTCTATAGGTCACGGATATTTACTGCCTGTCAAAAAACTGGTAATTTTTTTTAAAAAATCAAGGAAACTTGAGATGATATGCAAGCATAAATAGATGAGCTGTTTACAGATCATATAGTATATGGCGTATACTGGCAGTTTTAATGCGAAGAATGCTAGATAAATAATCAGAAGGTGGAACAACATTGTATTTTGCAGACTATATTTCAGGTATTATAGCAATACCAGTTTGATAATTGGGATGATGTATAGCGACATGAATACTTCTGATCAAACACAAGTTAAATATACTATATAGTATACAACTCTTTAATTTTTCAAAATTAGGGCAATCCTTAAATAATGAAAAGGTAATGGGAGAAAAGATTCGCCATTTGAAACTATCCTCTTAATAATAATATACAGTAGAAGTGAAGAGGTTTTAATTGGTAATCCTAAAACATAGCACTCGCTGTGTAACCACAGAAAGATCATCATTGTCCTGGATTTTTGGAAAACAACGCATTTGTGTGTATTTCATGGAAATCAGGTTCTAAATCGAGCCATATTAAAAAGGCGACCCCTGGTGCGAGTTCAAAAAGCCGGTATAACAACTTTTTGTAAATTATGTTGACGGCTACCTACAAAACTAGTAAACACCGATTTCTGATTGGTGAAACACGAAATCGGAGATAGAAGTTTGGAAACAAAATTTAAACAAAAAATTGAGTTCATGGTAAAATGGACGATAAGCTGGCTTAAAATTATATAATAGCATGAAAACGCTATTTTTTCTTTGGAGAGGGCAATCATGGTGTACATTTATTAACTTTAATCACTATAAATGGTTAATCGTTATTCACCACTTTCCTAAATTCATAGTCATAATTTTCTTCAAATTTGCCAAAATTCATTTTTTTTTTCAATAATCTAACTATTATGTATATTCAACTATAGATAGGCATCGTATAAGCTTCCCCATTTATAATCATGGTACAACAATGAGACTATTCTTTTTTTTTAAACCACTAACAGTGTTGAATTTTAAATTTCGTATGTAAGCTATTTTCTAAAATATATATGATTCGTTAGCATATTTTATGAATAAATGTTCAAAATAAAGATTTTTGTCGTGTTAGTACTTTCTACGGTAAGTGAATAATAGTAAAATTAACAAGAAATGCTTGGCTAAAATCGAGATAAATCTACATATAGGTGAACTATTCTTAATTCCATTACCTTGTCTATTTACTATGAAATTTACAACGTAAGTTTTAAGAAATTGAGATAACGGTGTCATAAATATACCAGCAATGACATTTACCAGACCACATATACAAAAATCAAAAATAACTTGTACTTTGAATAATGCGAATATACGTAACTGCAGCCTCTTTTTTTTTTAAATGAAAATGGAGGACGCATTTTAAACTGGAAAAACTAGAGAAAGATTCTGGTTTCTCCAAACCACTTTCGTCAATGCTCGCCTTGGTTAGGAAGTGCATTGCAGTCTTCGTCATTAATCATTGAAAAGTAATAAAGGCTAGCTATTTTTTGAATGATGTTTTTCTTGTTCTTTGCGTTTTTTATGCAAGTTCAACTCAAGATAATTTCTTAAGATCGTAAAAAAAAAAAATTCAACGTTTAGGATTTGACAAATAAAAATTAAGTTAGTGCACAGACAATAGCCAACATTTCACCTTAGCTATTGGTTGGTTTGACAATCAGTGGATTTTTAAGCATTTTTGTGTTTACTTGCAAAACTTTCGGTGTAAAAGCGAACTTTCCACTAAGTAATAAAAGCAGCACTTTGGAGCTTACCATCATATTAATCCTCATTGTATCTGTCGATAAAGTTTTGATTGGTTCGAAAAGTAAGTATAAAGAAGCGTTGATCCGCGCACTTAGAAAATATTCCCAGTGGATTCCTCATTGATTACCTCGCAGTAACCGTTGGCCACCCATCGAAACGATAAAGCACGGTATACTTTAACATGTCGATGCCAATCAACATTCACGAGTCAAATTTAAGTCCTGTAGGGTATCCATGTGAAAAATAACTGTTCGTCGATCTTAATCCTCATTGACGTCAAAATCTGGGAAAAGTTGAAATAAAACAGTGGATAAAAAAAAAAAAAAAAAAAAATGATTTCTAGGCCAAAGAGGTGTTTGGCGTTGCTTTCCGAGCCAGTGTTTGTCTTATAGTGGCCGGTCAGCCCAGTCCTGGGAGCATTTATACGGCGTTGCACCTTGCTCGTGATGCAGGTCGTCACCTATTTGCTAAATTAACCTCATTTCTTGGGGCATGCAGAAAGTGATCCAAAACTCTTACTGGCAGCCGCAGTTTCGAAGGAGGGCAGAAAGGAGAAAAGCTGATCCGGCCAGCGCAAATTCTCATAGGTTCAAACGAACGGCGACGTCTCATAAGCGAAATGTAGGTCAAGAAGGAATCAGACGGTGGGGAAAAAACCCACATATGAGAAAAGCGCACTCCGCGTTTGAATGCGGAGAAAACGTTCGAATCATCTTAAAAGGTGAACGGAAAGAAGACAAAGCCGGAGGTCAACCTGTTCTTCTCCATTGTGAAGAAATGATGGCGATAAAAAATACCTGTAATTTTATAAATAACCCATGTACATTGTAGAAAAAAAATTCCGTAAAAGTTACAGAAACTTGCCGGCAGCAGAATTAAAAGGATCGTTCCGTGAAATTTACGGATTTCCGTAAATGGATTACCATAAAAGTAATTAATTAACTAAAGAAATGTAAATGCAGCAGACACCTTTCGTCAGACAACTTTCTGCAAGTTTAAAGTATCTTTAAAATTCTGCAGAAATTTGGGTGAAAGCTGTGTAAATTGTTTCTGTGAATTTCTAGAGATTCAGATGAGAATTTTGCATAATAGTTTCTGCTGTAAATGCAATGATCATGTAAATGCAATGGTCATTCTCTACACATTATTTTTATGTGGGAAGGGAAAATTTCCGTGAAAATAACGAAATAATGTTGTAAAGATAATAGAATATTTCGACAATAGTTCTGTAGTTTTTCTTTATTTGTCACTAGAGGTGACATTCAATTTTCCAATCGTTTATGTTTTTTGAAATGTTGCATCCCACTAGCTCAGTTACTTGATACCATTGATTTCTATACGTAACGTGTGGAATGTATTCATTTTGGGATATATTTGACGATTTCTTATATTCAAGCAAAAACGGAATGATGACATTGACATTTTCTTTGTTCATCATATCATATGACCTTGAATTGGTTTGATTTCTCAAAAGAGGGAACTAAATGCGAAAAGTTCCTTCATCTTGAATAAATTGATAAGAAATTTCTCGTATATTCAGTTTACTGGACATTTCCTTTAAATTTTACTCGAGTTTACCTATAAAATTTAAGATATTTTTAACTGTGTATATAATGTGTCTAACAGTTTTTTTAGGCAAAATAAAAATGCAGTTTTAAATGGGCCGACAACGTACAATAACAATAAAATAAATAATTTTGCTAAACGAGTTTGGAAATAAAGGGCCTACAGCCATTAAAGTATATGTAGAAAATTTGGGTATCGTAAGCCGCTTAATATATGGCCTGCGAGCGAAACAGGTATATTAATAATTTCCTATTTATTTAACAGCAAATTACCGATAATTAGTTCATGTAATTGAACGTGCAACCCACCGTTATTTTTTTCTATTTTTTTTTTTCTATAAACTATACCAACTGCTTGGTATTTTTGCTGGTAGGTTTTACTGCTGCTGCAAAGTAGGTCTTAATTGAAACTAAACAGTTGGAAATAAAATCCGTCTGAATGTTGTAAAAAGCAGACGGCTTAATTGAAGTCGTCAGACCTATTTGAATAATATGAGAACATCTCGAACAACTGAATTGCCAACCTCCGAATTCATGAATTTTACGATTCATGCAGTTTGTTTACATGCAGGGTTTATCTCAATGATGCATAGCTTTTGAATATATACATATCTTCGATGTATAGTTGTATAGTGATGTATTGTCTATATATTATTCCGTTTTTTCCATTCATTTTACATAGCGTAAAATGATTTTCATAAGTGGTGGTGAAGAGAATCTATGACTTCCTAAGCATTTACCAAGAAAAATTACATCTAAATTTTGCAATTTAAGCTTTTCGGTGTTTATAACAGCTTTTATCAACCAAGCAATCGCCATTCATTTGTGATCATTTTTTAATTTTAGACGCCATTGACTGGTCAAACTGTAGACAAATGTATTATCAAAGCAGCAATGTAATGTACACTGTGTGACTGTAAAAAAATCATTCCCTAAGAAAATAAATCAGAACCCGTTTGGTCTATCTTTTTAAAAGAGAATGAAGTCCACCGAGAGTCCATATCCCTTTTCTGGAAACTCTTTCAGTAATCTTTTGCACCTCGGTAAATTTGAATGTCTCTTGATTAAAGTATATAACTTCAAAACTTCATTTCAATCAAATCATTTTTCACGAAGTTCTGATTTATTTTCTTAGGGAAAGTTTTTTTTGGGACACAGTGTAGTATTGTTATTGTTGATATATATAGGAATAAAATAGAGATAAAGGAAATATTGAAGTACACCCATACCTCGATATACGGCCTTTCGCTATAACGGCCTTTTTAATTATGGCACGTTTTCGATATATGGCCCAAAATGTTTAGTTATATGGCCGTTGGGCGCGCAGCTTCCTATGTGCGCATGCACACAACAGTCAAACACCTCGCCGCTGAAACTGTGAAACACTCACAGTTGCATTCAAATTTTTTAAAATCTTTTTTTTAATAACTGGGAGATGACTAAAGTGTTATTTAAATAAATTAAGCAATAGATTAATAATAAATAAAATTAGAAAGAATTAAAGAAAAAAGACTAGTTATATTAAATGTTATCAATGATATCCAGTGATTGGGGTGCTGCAGTTACGCAGTGCCTATCGACGAGCCGCCACTGGTTGTTTTTCATTACATATATGTATACATACATATGTATGTCCATGCGACTCAGCTGGGGGATCTCACTATCCGAAATTAATTCCTTGGGCTCCCCAAACCGATCAAACAACTGCAGAAAAACCTCTCAATTGACGCGGCATTAGCCAGTCTGATTGGGGCCACCACAAAACCGGGTGGAACAATCCACCGCCACCAACTAATACACATAGCACCCTACCGACAGAGGAAAAGGGCCTGCAAAATCAAATCCCCATTTGTCTGCCGACCCCTTCACCGGCATGAGTTCCAACAGGCCTTGAGGCAATGTCCTCGGGATCTTATTCATTTGACACTGAAGGCAAGAGGAGACAAACTGGCCCACCACTGCCTTTATCTGGGGCCAGTAATACGCCCATGACAACAGCGACAGCATCTTCGTTGTATGCATCATACTCAACATCTGGACTCGACTCCTGCTCTATACTGGGGTAACAGCTCAAACAGTCCACATCGACGTGGAGCTTACACTTCTTATACACCATGCTATATGTGAACTCCTCCATCTTAGCTGCCCATCAACCCAACCGGTTGGAGGGATTCTTGACAGACCTCAAATAACACAACGCATGGTGATCGGTCACTATGGTCACCTTGTTCAAAAACACCACCCACACTATCACCAGAGCCTCCAATTCCGTCACTGTATACCGAGTCTCCGCCGGAAGTAACGATCAGCTTGCATACACCAGCACCTGCTGATTGGGTTTAACACCCTGGTATAAAATAGCCCCCAATCACACGTGAGATGCAACTGTATGCAAACTCAATGGTGCAGAGGGGTCAAACATTACCAATACCGGGGCCGTACATAGAGCATCTTTTAATTTCTCGAAGATCCCCTAGCACAGCTCCGACCAACCAAATGGAACTGACTCGCGAGTAAGATTAGGTATTCCCGCGAAATCCTTTATAAACCTCCTATAATAGCCGCAAAGGCCCAAAAACTCTTAACCCCTTTTCGATTCCCGAGCCTAGGAAAGTTCCGCACTGCCACAATTTTTTCAGGGTCGGTGGCTACCCCTTGCACATTTTTAGGATGCAACGGTACCGGGGCCGAGGTATTCACAAGATACACAACGTTTTGTAGAAAAGGTTTATTTTAACATAACATAAAGGTTAAAGATACAAAAACGAATAGCTAAAGCACACGAGCGGCAACTCGCCAGCCCCGACAAAGGATCAACTTAAAACAAGACGAGTTCACGTACATGCTCTTTAAGCCAGTGCCCGACCCGGTTCACTGCTCAACCTGAACTGCCCTCTCCGCCTCCCCGAGCTTCCCAGCAAACATTGCAAGGAATGCTGGTCAGCCCGGGAATGCAGAGAGGGTTACAACCCTTGACCCTCAAGTTGACGACGACGGCGACGATCGACAGACAAATTCAGGCCCCAACGTGGCCTATCCTGACGATCGTTTACAAACGCATTCTCTGGTACAGTCTCTGCATTTGAAGGCAATTCCACAAAGCTTGCGCCCATAGGCCATCTTCTTGATTGAATCTCTGGCCCGGTCAAATGCTGAAATTCTCCCGCTATCTCACGATCTGCCAACTCACGGTCCCAGTCCTCCGCTTCAGCCGGCAGAGGATTTGAGTAATTTTTGGGTCCTCTGGATGCAAATCCTGCAAAAGGCCGCCTGGCCGGTCTCCAACCCCAGGGCGGACGAATCCCTTGCCAGCCTCTTCGCTGCGACCGCCATGGCACTTGATCGCCGGCATCCCCCTGTTGCATATTATTTTCACGGGCTGGCAAGTCCATGCCTGAACCTGCAACAGACGCCGTCACCGACCGCTGATGGACCCCGTACGACACGGTGACGGATTCGATGCAGCTTGCGACATGCCGAAGCGTTAAATTTAAATAACACCCGCATGCCACAATTAGACAATCATCACCAACATTTGCACAACTAAATCATTCCACAATACTAAGAAAAACATATAACAATCAAAGACTCTCCCGAGGCGATACGCACGCTCGAAACAAAGGAAAGAGATAAGAAAAAACAATGGCGGCCACTATACAGAGGCTGTGGAGGTCCGTATTCCCACTAACCCAACTCCACCCAGGAGGAGGTCAGCCCAACACGCCTAACCAGATGGGGCCATCTAGTGGGCGTATTCCCAAATTTTAAACTCCAAATTGCCAAAACCTGGATTTTCTCCCTGGATATAAATTTTTTCAAGCTGCTAACATACAAAACTGAAATAGGAGGCGTCCCTTTTCTTGTATCCCGAGAAGCGTAATTTAACGGTATTATTTTCTCCACAATCTGATATAGTCCGTTAAAGAATGCCTTGAACTTTCCCTGGCCTAACCGGGCTGGGACCAAATCTCTCACCAGGACCCAATCATTAACCACATATTCTGTCCCCCTACAACGATGATTAAAATGCACTTTTGTTTTAGCCTGGGCCCTATCCATGGCCCTCAACGCCTGCAATCGTCGTTCCCTAACTGGCACTGCCGGCCCCACCAAGAACGGCTGCCCCACCGTATTATGCACCAGAAGACGTGGTAGAAAACCATGCATCAATTCAAACGGGGATGCCTGCAATGACGCCTGCTTTGCAAAATTATACGTGGCCACCGCACAACTTTGGGCCGCCATCCATCCTCCCTGACATTTCACTCCCGGTGCCATTATCCTAGCGGTTGTGAGGAGTGTCTGGATCATCCTTTCCGCCAAACCATCCGCCTGCTGATGTTACAGAGTCGAGGCGCTATGTGCTATGCCGTACTGCCTAAAAAACTTTTGTGTCCTCACACTCAACTGCGGGGTCTTACTATCCGAAATCAATTCTTTAGGCACACCAAATCTATCAAACAGAGCTAAAAAACTGTTCTATTGCTACAGCATTTGCACTCTTGAAGGGTACCACTACACAGAATCTGGTGGCGTAATATACTGCCACCAGCCAATACGTACATCGCATAACTGAAGGAAGAAACGGCCCTGCAAAATCAAACCCCCTTTTTTCTGCTAGTCCTCACCATTATCGGTTATAACAGTCCCTGGGGCAATACTCTAGGGATCTTATTCCTCTGGCAATGCTCACATGATGCCACAAATCTGGCCTCCGCTGCCTTCATATGGGGCAATAATATGCGCACGATACCAGAGGATGATCATGGCATTCTTCTATCACTTTCACTCATAAATGCTCAGGGACTACCAACAAAAGTCTAGGGGGTTCCGAGAGGTTATAAAAGTACAACGTCTGACCCAAAACAACATAGCCAAATGGGGACACCGTTCTACCGGCCGCCTTATCTCGTAACCCTTGCAGCCCTGGGTCCTGCCTTTGTTCCTTTGCCATATCTCTCTGGCCTTGCACCAAATATATATAAGCATCATCCTCTACTCCCGGGGACACTTGTTGTTCGTCAATGGGGTATCTACTCAAACAGTCCACATCAACATGCAATTCCCCTTTTTTATAAACCACCTCATGAGTAAATTCCTCCATCTTAGCAGCCCATCTACCCAACTGATTAGAGGGATTTTTAGAGACCTTAAATAGCACAATGCATGATGATCTGTAACTATTGTAACTTTATTCAAAAACAAATAATGACAGATTTTCTCCACCGCCCAAACTATCGCCAGGGCCTCCAATTCCGTCACGGAATTGGAGGAATTCTGCCGGCAACAAAGATCGGCTCGCATACACAAGTACCTGCTGATTAGGCTTTAATCCCTGATAAAGTATAGCTCCCAACCCCACTCTCGATGCATCGGGTATGCAAGGACAAGGGTGCCAATGAATCAAACATGGCCAAAACCTGGGCCTGACACAAAGCCTGCTTTAGTGTCCCAAATGCTTCCTCACATAACTCTGTCCACCCGAACGGTACTGCCTCCCGCGACAAGTTAACCAATGGCCAATATAGCAAAATCCTTAATAAATCGCCTATAGTACCCACATAGACCCAAAAAACTCTTAACCCCCTTCCTATTCCCGGGCGGGGAAAGTTCCTTACTGCCACAACCTTATCTGGGTCCGTGGCAACCCCCTCCGCACTAACCACGTGACCCAAATACTTCACCTGCTCATAACCAAAGAAGCACTTAGACGGCTTAAACCTAATGTTGTGGCAGGACAATACTTCCAGGACAGCCCTTAAACGTTCCAAAAACTATTCAAAAGTCGGAGCAAAAACTATAATGTCATCCAAATATATCAGGCACGCCTTTCACTTTAGATGCAAAAAAAATTGGTTCAACCCCCTCTGCATTGTAGCTGGTGCATCGCATAGCTCGAAGGGCATTCGAGGAAACTCAAAATGCCCCTCGGAACATGAAAAAGCCGGCTTTTCCCGGTCTTGCTCCGCTATAGGCACCTGCCAGCAACCTGACATCATGTCTAGGGTCGCGAACCAGGCCGACCCCTTCATGGCATCCAGTGCATCATCAATAACGGTAGCTGGTAGCTATCCCGCATTTAACTTCCGATAATCTATGCAAAAGCGTACAGACCCATCCTTTTTCTTAACCAAAACCATAAGGCTCGAATATTAGCTCTTACTAGGGGCCACCACCCCTTGACGACGCATTTCCATTATCCTGTCTTATAATATCTCTAACTCTAGCCGCCGATCGTCTAGGTGCGACATAAATGGGGGCACCGAAAATGCAAATGTATTCCTATAACTACCTAATAATCTTCGTAAAGCTTGTTGCTGCATCTTTGTCAATGTAGGCCCCATCTGTAGCATGAAGTCCAACCCCTCCACCTCGGAGCACCTCTCCACCACATCTTCCCTACTTTCCGATGGGTTGAACGGCGTCACCTCGGGCGTTTTTAGAGCAGAAATCAATGCAACTTGTGTCCCCACATCCAAATTCAAAGCCTACACCGTCAAATTCCCAATCTGAAAGAGACGACAACTACAATCATCAATCTGCATTACTCCCTGCGCAGCCCGCGCAGATGTACCCTCCAAGGGCAACGCTTTCAAAAGCACCAAATCACCCTTTCATGTCTGTTCCGGAATCCAGCACATCACCAGCGAAGTTGAGCACCGAGAAAACGTTACTGACTGCAGCAGGCGGAAGGGTAGCCAATTCAATCGCCCCCCCTTTCCCCCACAGACTCGATCCATTGCACTCCTTACTCACCTTCGATTTCATTCTCCACACCTACTCACACTGAACATTCGCTCCCGCCATACTCCCAGGCGTCCTCTCCCACTTGCCATTAACTGCCAACAGGCGTATCCTGTCGCTTTACAAAATGAAAGAGTTCTTCCTGCCTATCTTGAAAGCAAAACATTTCATTCCTAGGCAACGGAATTAGACCCGTACGTTGCGCTAAGTCCCAGCCTAATAGGACCACTCCATCCGGATGCCGAAGAATCTTAAATCGATGAGTCAATGTCCGCCCAAAAATGGTCAATTCTATATCTCATACTCCCACGATGTCCACCTCCCGGCCGGACACCTCATGCAGAGACCTTCCCCAAAAGTTCCTATTAACTGATAAGCCCAACATCTTTAGCAAAGCTTCTGACAACACGGAAACGACCGATCCTCCATCAACGACCATAAACACTGTCCGTTTGCCAATGAGCACTTGGGCCACTGGAGAGAAAACTTCATCTGATGTATCCTCATCTTGACCCGTTTTATCATTTGCCTGGGGCCACCACACGCACGGTCCACCCGTCCTTAATTCCGCCCACGGTATCCTTCCCCATTGGCCTCGGGCAAAATCATTTCATATGACCGGGCTCTTTACACGCAAAACATTCAAAAATCTGTTTCGGACTGGCACTCCGGTCCACCGGCTTTTGCTTTGCTACTCCCGGGCTTGCAAATGCGGGCATCCTCGCCGGTGTTGGTCGACTGAAAATGTAAGCCTCCTCCTATGCCACAACTGCCAACCTCAATTCCTCAATTGTGTAGCATCGGCTACCCGCCAATCCAATATGAAAAATAAGTTGCAAACCCGAAACAATAATCTGTATGGTGTCCAAAACCGGTGTATCGGGGTTCAAAGCATGCGCCATCAAGGTTATATCAATCAGGTAGTTTCTTATCGGTTCATTCCAACCTTGACAACGCGAAATATATTTTCTCCACAAGCCCGGATTGTACATTGATGAGCCAAACATTCTCTTTAAATACTCCATCAACTTAACCCACTGCATCTTCAAAAGTCGATCACTATATGTGGTAAACCACTGCGGCATACCCAGTCAGGTGTCGCCTGAAGCATCATCTATATGCCGATAACGGCAGTCCCGTGGACTGCACCAAAACCAGGAAATAGCTGATGAAATCGGTAATATCACCCACACCATCATAGAAGGGACCGGTTTCCCGATAGTTTATTGTTAAAGGCTGAGACAAAAGAGGCTTACTCTCCGGCTCCATGTCTATTATGACGTTCGGTGAATTATGAAAATCCCCACAAACAGGATGCCCGATATCAAAGTCCTGCTTAACCCGTGCTCCTCGCTTCATGAGCTTCTTAACCAAACCGCCCCAGGCCTGCATCACTGCCTGTTATCTGTCCGGACTCGACATGTCTGCTTGCTGTTTAATTTCACCCTGTGGCAAAATTCCTGTTGGATTTATGTTATCTCTGTACTGCGTGCCCGTTGCCTTAATTGGCGTAGTTATCTTCGTAGCTCCTTTTGATCTAGTCTCCATTCCAAAGTCTATCTGATCAAAATACAGGGCACGTCGCGATGGAAGCAAACTCAATTGCTTCCAGGTCATGCAACGGTACCGGGGCCGAGGTATGCACAAGATACGGGACTTTTTGTAGAAAGGGTTTATTTTAACATAACATAAAGGTAAAAGACACTAAAATGAATAACTAAAGCGCGCGGGCGGCAACTCGCCAGCCCCAACAAAAGGATCAACTTAAAACAAGACGAGTTCGCATGCACGCTTTTTGAGCCAGTGTTCGACCCGGTTCACTTCTCAATCAGAACTGCCCTCTCCGCTTCCCCGTGCTCCCCAGCAAACCTCGCAAGGAATGCTGGTCAGCCCGGGAATGCAGAGAGGGTTACAACCCTTGACCCTGAAGGCGTCCCTGGCATATTCCACGTACTGTAATGGACCCTGACCTTCACAACACAAACGTCAAGGCCCAAATATTTCACCTGTTCGAAACCAAAAAAAACATTTGAAAGGTTTTAACTTAATTGTTGTGTATTCTTCGGTGGCACCACCCAAATGGAAGCCTATCAGCTGTCAGCCGTTAGCTGCTAGCTGTCAGCCACGAGCCATCAGCCGTTAGTCGCTAGCCATCAGCCACGAGCTGTTAGCCGGTGGCTATTGGGTTTTGGTGTTCTTTTGAAGACATTAGCTCAGTGGGTGCTCAGAGAATGTTGAAGTGAGACATCCCTCAACTTCAACTCAACTATCCTCAACAAGTTGGAAAAGTAAGTTTGACCAACAATTCCAAGAAGAATAGTTGGGATTGTAGAAGAAAGAACAAAATGGTCCTTTTAATAACCAAACAGGACAGTAAGAGATTCCAAATAGCAATCCAAAAGGTTGACCTCCCTTTGTGTCTTTGTTGTTTTTGTATTAACAGTCCAATTCTACTAAAGAACAACATTTATGTTGTGCCCCAAATAACTCAAAGGTTGGTGCCAATACAATTATATCATCCAAATAAATCATGCATGCCTCCCACTTCAGGTGCTAAAATATCTGGTCCAAGCCCTTCGGCATCATTGCTGGGGCATTGCACAACTCAAAGGGCATCCGAGTAAACTCGAAATGACCCTTCGAGCAGGAAAACGCCGTCTTCTCCTGATCATGCCGACTCATGGGCACCTGCCAATAACCTGACATCATATCTAATGCAACTTCAGTAGAAATTGTTCAGTACTAAGCAGTGGAATGAAGAGATCTGGTTCGTCTGATGTATTGTTGCTATTGGAATTGTGCTTTGGACACACTATTCCTGCTGTGTTGATAGGGATATTTTGGAATGGTGATCTGGTCACACCGCTTGTGTGACAGAGTGCGATCCCTGCTTTGTGCGTTACTTCTCTTATTCGGTTGCTACTGTGAAAACAACCAATTTAACCACTGCTATTTTCAACAATAAACCAGTGAATGACAAATCTGCTTCCACCAGTTTTATTCAACAGGTTATGGGCCCAGGCATGATTCCACTATGCCTGTGGATGTGAGTAGATTGAGTAAATTTGAGTTTGTTTAATTTTGATTGTGTATCAATTTTACAAGAGGACTCAAGAGCACTGAATGTTGGTCAGTGGTATTTTGGACTTAGAGCAACATTTTTTCGCCGGGCGTCGCCCAAGGTCAACAGTGAATTTTTCCCGTTTCACTTTGTCAATGTTGCTTATGTGTTGCTGCAATTGATTCTGGAACATTATTTTTTCGCGTTATACCAAGTTCTGTGTGAAGTTGGACAAATACTTTCGGTACTTTGTGCGTGAATTTGTGATTGGAATTTCGGAATTCTGACCGTCGGGCAGCATGGCTGGAAATACGTCAAAGGTTTTGGCAGACAAAACCAAGCATGGTTACGAGAAGCTAAATGGTTTGAACTATCTTGCATGGAAACAACAAATTGGATTTCTGCTTCGCAAGAAAAGACTGTGGCGCATGGTCAACAGTCCAAAACCAGAAGTGGTGGACAATGTCTGGACCAGCGACGACGAGGCAGCATTCGGCCTAATCGGAAATTGTCTGGCAAAAAACCAGTTGCCATTCGTGGCGAAATGTGCTACAGCCCGTGACATGTGGCAAGTGCTAGAAAATCGGTATTCGGGTGTGGAGAACAATTCGATGTTCGCGTTACGTCAGAAGTTCGCTACCATGAAATGGACATCCGGTACACTGGACGACTACCTCTTAGACGTAATGAGTTTGGTCCAATGGATCAGCGAGGCTGAGGGACATGTCGGCGATCTGGAGCTTGTGGGCATGTTGCTGGAGGGTATGCCTGATGATTGGTACGGCTACATCAGCGGTTTGGAGTCTCAACCACGCAGAAACCTGACACCTGACTACGTGATACAGATGCTTCGTATCCACAACGAGACACTCCTGAATCGGAAGAGTGTGAAGGTGACACCAGTCAGCAGCATTGAAGTGGCCTCGGTTTCCAAGGGAAAGAAGAAGAAGAAGTCTAAGTCCGGCAAAGAGCATCGTACATGCTATAATTGCCAGAAAAAAGGACATCTTTCAGCTGACTGCAAGAATCAGCCAAAGGAGAAGTCGGAAAACATGTCCGCTGGGGCGGCAGTAGAGCGCGTGAACTCTACGATTAGTAACACAAAGATTTCACTAGAAGTTTCACTTTGTGCGAAACACTTCACCGCCAATAAGAGAGTTGATCCATTTATCTGGTGTGTGGATTCTGGCGCCACCAGCCATATGACCCATGATCGGAAGTTTTTTGAGGAGTTCAAGTGCATCAAAAATCAAATGGTTCAGACGGCTGGAGGTAAAAAGGAATTGATTTTGGGAAAAGGAACTGGAGTCATCATATGCAAGCTTCAATCGGGTGAGACTCAACGCGTAAGACTCAACGAAGTTTTGTACTTCCCGACAATGATGGAAAACCTGCTCTCCGTGCCCCAAGCCACTAAGGATGACAAGTGGGAAGTCAACTTTAAAGGTGATTGGTGCACGCTGGCAACAGTTTCAGTTCCAGGCGGCTTCCGAGTTACGAGATTAGAAGCGCAAAAGGAAGGCAGGCTCTTCAAATTACATGCTGTGCCTCGTCAGGAGACAGCTCGATTAGCGAGTGACTCCTACGACATTGAACTTTGGCATCGAAGATTTGGTCATAGAGACCCTGCTGCTATTAAGAAGTTGCTGAATCACAACATGGTGACCAGTCTTGATATGCGTGTCAGCGATCACAAGTGGAAAACATGTGTTTGTTGTGCAAGAGGTAAACTTCCGGAGAAATAGTTTCCTAGCAGCAGGTCCAAGTCTGAAAAGCCGCTCGAACTGGTGCACACTGATGTGTGCTCAATTCCCATCAGAACGATTAGTGGGAACAAGTATATTTTGACCTTCATCGATGACTATGCACGGTATTCGACAATAAAGCTTCTGGCGAAGAAGAGTCAAGTCGATGAGACAATTAAGAAGTATGTCGAGGCGATGAAGAACAAATTCGAGCGTGATGTCAAGATCATTAGTAGTGACAACGGCCGCGAGAACACCAGTCAAGCGACAAAGGATTTTCTCATGAACCGAAGCATCCAACAGCAGTTCACGGTCCGACATACTTCTCAGCAGAATAAGGTTGCTGAGAGGAAAAATCGGTCGCTCCTCGATATGGCACGGTGTATGCTAATTGACAGTGGTCTACCACGCAGGTATTGGGGGGAAGCTGTACTGCACGCTAACTACCTTCAATATCGACTACCGCCTTCGACTGGAAGCAAGACGCCATTCGAGATGTTCGAGGGCAGAAAGCCGAATGTACGATATCTACGGGTGTTTGGCGCCCGTGTTCTGGCCCACGTTCCGGCACAGCTTCGGAAGAAGTTAGATGATCAAGCTGAGGAAGGGGTCATTTGTGGCGTCGGCGACCTAGTAAAAGGATACCGGATTCTAGATCCTACATCTGGCCGAATATGGTATAGCCATACCATACGTGTATTGGAAGATGAAGTACATCCATCCCATGCCAGGAGAAATGCAAACAGGCAAGTCATCCTGGAGCCAGAAGAAGAGCATGTTGCCGACATGGACTTTGAAGATGAGGATGAGTCCTTACCACAACATGATGTCATCAAGGATAAGAATGGCGACCAAGACAGTCTGTCATATGAGGAACTTGTCACCGATGAGCTCGATGACGGGGATGATATTGACAGACAAGAAGAATATGATTCAGATAATGAGGACCAGGAAGACAACATGATCAATGAGGATCTGAGCAGTGCAGAGGATTTGGTGAATGATGTGTTCGTTCAGCCATCTCCATCACCACCTAAACAGCTTCCAGAGGGTGTCGAATGTCGACCAGTCCAAACCAAGGATAAGACTAAGGAGCAGCTAATTGCAATTGAAGCGGCACCTACGGGTGCAGTAACACGTTCTAAGTCCAAGACAGCAACTCTTTAAGTGCAACATCACGCTTGGGTAGCGGGGTCCGACACCTCCCTCGAACCAACTAGTTGGCCAGATGTCCTAAAGATGCCAATAGCTGAAAGAGTGCTGTGGGAGCATGCAGCCCAAGAAGAGATGCGTCTCCTGAAGCTGCACCACACTTGGGATTTGGTGAGCCCGCCAGCAGGACGAAAGCCGGTAACGTGCAAGTGGGTGTTTAAAGCGAAACTTGGCCCTAATGGACGAGTACAAACGCACAAGGCACGTCTTGTTGCACGGGGATTTACGCAAAAGTACGGGGAAGATTATGACGAGACATATGCTCCTGTTGTACGCCATAATACCGTACGGATGCTTCTAGCGGTAGCTGCTCAGAGGAGGCTGCACGTCAGACAGCTAGATGTACAAAGTGCCTACCTCAACGGAGTCCTTAACGAAGAAATTTATATGGACCAGCCTCCCGGTTTCGTACAAAAAGGACACGAAGGAAAAGTTTTCCGCCTGAGGAAAAGCATTTATGGACTTCAACAGTCGGCAAAAGTCTGGAACGAGCACGTGACAAAAGCTCTCATCGAGTTGGGGTTTAAGCAGAGTTGTAGTGATGCTTGTCTCTTCACGCGTGATGTTGGCACAAAAAGCATCACGTATGTCCTAGTTTATGTGGACGACCTGCTGGTTGCGGCTCAGACTGCTGTGTTCACTAAGAAAGTATCTCAAGAGCTGTCCGGACACTTCAAGATTCGTGACATGGGCGACGTAGCTCATTACCTTGGAATTCACGTTGAGCTAACAGAGGATGGAGATTTTCTGATGAGTCAAAAAGCAAAGATTCGGCACTTGCTTCAAGCTCATGGCATGACTGGGGTGAAACCTGCAAAGACACCAATAGAGACTGGACAATCATGCATATCGTCAAGCTATCGATTCGCTATTATACCTCGCGACGGTTTCGCGCCCTGACATCGCAATAGCAGTTGGAATCCTCTCTAGGAGAGTAGAAACACCTTCGCAGGCTGATTGGACATCTGTGAAACGTGTGCTTCGCTACTTAATTGGCACGCAGTCATTTAAGCTAAAGTTTCCTGCGGAGAGTGATGGCGTTCTCCCGTTGTTTTGTTGACGCCGACTGGGCCGGTGAACGTGCTGACCGCAAGTCAACAACCAGCTATATGTTTCGACTGGGCTACGCCACCGTGGCATGAAGGTGCCAGAAACAGGCAACCGTGGCCTTGTCATCCACGGAAGCGGAGTACGTGGCTGCATCAGAGGCAGCTACTGAGATCCAGTGGTTGCGTAGACTGCTGACTGACATGGGCATTGCGGCGGCTGGACCAACAACCCTTATTCGAGGATAACCAAGGGTGTATAAAAATGATCCAGTCCAACCATGGCAGCAGTTTCCGGACTAAACACATCGATGTCCGGCACCACTACCTGTGAGACCTGTACCAGAAAGGGGTCCTCGATGTCGTCTACCTACCTACCGAAGGTATGTGGGCTGACGTCTTGACAAAACCTCTTCCTCGAATTGTATTCAAGTCGCTACAGGATCAGTTGGGCCTGACTGAGGGGCCGAAGATAAACCCCTAGTATCTAGTGTTTTGCAATTTTGGCGCAATTTGTTTGTAGTGTTTGATTAGTGTGTCCTCATTAAGAGGAGGTATTGGAATTGTGCTTTGGACACACTATTCCTGCTGTGTTGATAGGGATATTTTGGAATGGTGATCTGGTCACACCGCTTGTGTGACAGAGTGCGATCCCTGCTTTGTGCGTTACTTCTCTTGTTCGGTTGCTACTGTGAACAACTAATTTAACCACTGCTATTTTCAACAATAAACCAGTGAATGACAAATCTGCTTCCACCAGTTTTATTCAACAGTTGCAACAAATACCAAACTTGCAACCACTTAAGGTTTATTGTCCAAAACTTTTAAGAACAAGAACAAGTCAACCGACACATGCTATAGCGGAGAACATAATAAACAACAAGGCAAAGAGATAAAACCCATGCGGCATGCCCTTCTGCCCTCGAGTGGTCAACATTTGCAACTAACTCACTGGTCTGCCACCTGTCAGGAAAAAATAGCAACTATGTAATTCTATAGCACTGCGAAGGTACCCAATTAAGTGTGGTTATTAAAGCTGCCAAAGTCTACTAATGGGGTGGTACGGATTGAAACAAAAAGTCGGACAACTGGTCCCTGCAGACCTTGGTGTGCAGTAGGTATTCTTGGCGCACCTATGGGTCAATGGTAGTTATTTAGTAGAATGTTTAACGCTACATACATGTGGCACAGTAGCGTCCCCTTACGGGGCAACCATCTCAAACGGTTAGCTACTCCTTCAGAATCAGAATCAGAATGTACAATCAAAACCAAATAAATTACAACCCTAAAGAATGTCTGATCAACAACAGATTAATAAAACTCACATATAATAACAAATTCCCCCTTTGATCAAGTATTCTTTTCTTATCATCGTGTGCAAATAAATTATATTAATGAGAAATCATCGTCCAAAAACCTTCGAACAAAGAAACAATAACCGATCGATACTTAGCCATTTAGTGAAAATGTCGGCTACGTTTAAATCACCAGAAACTTTCTTTAACTGAAAACGTTTGTTAATAAACCACTCTTAACCAGTGGTATTTTTCTCGGATATGCTTGGTTTGGCTGTTCTCTACATCATTCGAGGTGAATTACATTGATGACAAAGGGTCATTTCTTAATCTGCTTAATGTGGCTTAATCTGCTTAATGTGGCTTAATCTGCAGTATTCGCAACGCATTGAAGGACCTGCATCAAGCATTTCACATCTTTTTCCAAATAACTAGTGTTAAATTGTGATAATACAATTACAGAATAAATAATGTCGGGCAGAGTCCTACTCGCCAGAAAAAGGAGTGATCCACCCAATGACCTGTAAGTTAAATCATTAACATCATTGTTGGTATTCTTAGTTAACTTAGTTCCTGGCATAATGGACACTTTAACGACATTATTGAGAATAACTCCAAACTTTTCTATAAGTTTCTTGATGTAAGTATATTGAGACATGGATGCTTCAGACCCATTTCTATTAAATTCAACACCTAGTATATTTCTAATTTTCCTTAAGTCGACAATGGCAAACTTCCTTGACAACTTGTAGAGTATCTCCTTTTTGATGGAGTCATTGGCCGTGAAGAGCACCATGTCATCGACATATATAAGTAATATCTCGTCCTCGTTGTAAACATAGGTGCAGTTGCATGCAGGCAGTTTCGAAAAATCAAGCTCTACCAATACCTCGTCCAGTTTCAGATGCCACATCCTGTCGCTCTGATGTAACCCATATAAGGACTTATTAAGGAACCAAATGTTATTTAAATTATTTGGTGTAGTAAGCATTGAAAGGAGGGGGACAGGGGATAATGTAAGTCAGGAGTTATGATTTGCTTCAGGAATTCTTAAAGGGGATTGTACTTTTGTTGGGGATTGTCTAGCCATTCCAGGAACAGGCTCTGGGCAAGGTGTGGGGAGTGATTTAAGGCTGCTTTAGACCAGTAGCTAAAAGTGTGATTTAGTATGGTTATGTTGGTGGATGCTAGATTCAGCTACGCATAGAGTTGGTATGCTGGGGTTGTTGGATGGAGACAGAAGATTCTGTGTATGAATCGCTTCTGAAATTTATCAAGACAGTTTGGTAAACCCTAGCCCAATGAGGTGCATTATAGGTAATTAAAGGGCACACGATTGAGTTAAACAGGTAAAGGTGTGTTTTGTTGTGGTTTAGATGCTAACGAGTGAATATGTTTATAAGAGATTGTGCTTGATGGGCAAATTTTGACTTAAGAGTTTCCAGGAGTGATTTTATTCCTCCATTGTCCATGAGTTTAATGCCTAAATAGGTCCATGTGTAAACCACCTCGAACTCAATACTGCCCCACAGGAATACGTTCTTAGGGGAGCGAGATTTGCCCCTGGAAAACATCATCACTTTGGATTTGTTAATGTTTACAGAAAGGAAATTCAGGTAAAGATATATTTTGAACTTCCGAATTAGTTTCCTGATGGCAGGTTGTCATCTGCAAACAATAGGCAGTGGACCAACTTGTTTCCTATGGGACAGCCACATTCTTTGGGTAGGAATGGTAGTAGGTCAGAGAAGAAGATAATGAAAAGTAGGGGACTTAGGGGGTCACCCTGAAGGACTCCCGAGGTGATTTTGATTGGTATTGTGAGGTCTTCAGGGGTTTTAGTTTGACACGTTATTTGTGCATAGAATGTAGATATATTAGTAAGTGTGGAGGGAAATGAAGAGCATTCAGCTTCACCCACAGGGTGTAATGATCCACTAAATCGAATGCCCTGGTAAGGTCTTCTTGATGATGGAGTAAGTATTATGATTCCGTTGTGAGTCCCTCTGCCTTTTAGGAAAGCAGATTGAGAGGATGGGATATTGTTGTCTGTCCCCCACTTAAGGGTTCTCGAGCCCGAGCTCATGCGTGACTTCCAAAGGTGACCTGCTTTGTCAAACCCCAAACCCGGACTTCCCTCTCTACTGACCCAAGCTCACCAACAAACCTTGTATCAGCCTTGCTGGCAAGCCCGGGGCAGCAGAGAGCGCAATTAACACATACTTCAAATAGCGCATAATAATAACTGGCATAAAACATACTGGCCTGCATACCGCATACCGGCCAGCCCTGCCTCATGGGCATCATTTACATATCCCGGAATCCAACTCGGGGATCATTACACCTTTATAAGGGATTATTATAGTAGAAATTCAAATTTGTACAACATTCTGGGCAGAAATATTAAAAAACAACATTTCTTATAAGGTCGTCATCTTGCTGGAGAATAAATGAAATCTTATTGTTTGCACGGTTTTAAGAATTTTAGAAGCAAACGTTGTATAGTAGAACCTCTCTAAATGTATAAAATGTGCCAATCCCGACTTGGGACCCATGTAAAAATAAACAAGCCTCCCTAAAGTAATAATAAATAATTTTTTATTGGATCCAATGATTTTTTAAGTGAATATCAACAATGGAGCTGCAAAAAATACCAAACTAACAATGTGGTTACCACTTAGATTGACACATTCCTGGTTGGCGTTGAACTGCTCAATAAGTGCAGACTCCATAGATGGATACCCGATGGCCTGTAGACGTTTAACATAACGGCTGTTGTTGTCAGGATTTAGCTAGGAGCTCTGTTGACTTCTTCCGTGTTCTAGAAATTGAGGCTTGGCTGACCGTAATGTTGTTATTTATCTCTAGCCATTGTACGAGTTCTTTGTTTGAAGCACTTGGATGATCATTTTTGAACTGTCCCAGGGATATACGACAGAATCTGTCATTGTAATGTATGTTAGACCTTTAGACGCCTTTTTAATGTTCACTCTTAATCATGTACCTTGTTGTACTTTCACATTTTGAGGTACTTTGCAGGTACATGCATGACAAACTGAAGTAATTTGGAGTTACATTGAGGGTACATTAATTTTGAAGGTTCATACCTTCAAATCTTCCCTCCAACTTTAAAATTTTGGTCATGTGACTAAAAGTAAACATACCTGCAAACATTGGAAGCCATTACTCACCTTAGTTTTTAACATTTTAACAGCTTGAGGATACACTGATTTCAGCTAATATGGCATTCATAAATGTTTGTTTGTTTGCTTGGTTGATTTTTAACGTTGGTCTATTTCTGCAACACAAGGGCTAAACACCAATGCCAGGGGATGGGCCTTCAACTCCTACCTGGGAATTTAGCCTACAAGGGGGGACATTCACCCCCCTCGAGGAGTCTTTAACGTGCAACAATCAACAGGGACCTCGGTTTAAAACTCATCCAAATAAGCCACCACTTTTAGGAATTTCTCCCTTTGTAAAATTCCCACAGACCTCGACCTGAGATTGAACCCAGCATCTTAGGATCGAGAGGCCCAGCACGTAACCCACTCGACCGCCGGCTTCGGCCGGCATTCATTAATACTGACATTAGAGGCGTTAAATGTTGTCAGTGCACTGAAAATAATTGTGACTGTGAAGAATTCATGAGAAAAGACTCAAATGATGATAATGGTTGATGTACATTTTGTGGGCATCCACCATCAAAGCATGCTAGAGCCAACAAAGAAATTGGGAAACTAGGAAAAATGATCCAGGTAAGAAATTTAAACCATTATTTCTGAATTAATTAATTGTTCTAGTTAACCACAGAGACAAAATCTAACCTCCTGTCCTAGATTAAATAAGTATAAGGACCATTATGTCATACAAAGTCCATAACAAGAGTGCATATAGGGTCTTAGAAAATTTGTAAGCAGGTCAAAGGAGACAATTAGTTTAATGTACTTAGGCCTGTAGCATGGGTTAAAATGTAGCAAAGGTTACTTATATATTTGGCAAGGGTGAAAATTAACCAAAGAGCACTTAGGCCTTAAGCAAGGGCAAAATGAGTGAAATAGTATTTAGACTCTTAGCAAGGGTAAATGGGAACTACATACAATGAAATCAATTAAGGGGTCTAAGTGGCAATGTAGGCTTCCCTATTGTACTTTGGGTATAGTATAAAACTGGAGCACTTAGATTTTCAAATATTACATCATGAAAACCATTATTGACAATAAGATCGCATAGATATTTAAACTGTTACCGATTACATTATTTGTTTTAAGTTAGTATTTTTATAGCATTTTATACTATGTGAAGGTCAGGGTCATCTGGAAACATACCGGCCAGGAATGCGGCTGGGTCAAGGGTTGTAACCCTCTCTGCATTCTTGAGCTGACCAGCATTCCTTGTGAGGTTTGCTGGGAAGCTCGGGGAAGCAGAGCGGACAATTCGGGTCGACCAGTGAACCGGGAAGGACACTGGGTTTTGTAGAGTGCACGGACGTAAACCTTTAAGTATATCTTTGTCGGGGCTGGCCAGGTGCCGCCCGCGTGTTTCAGTTGTATTTTCCTATTTTTCATTTTTGTTATTTTATAAATAATCCCTTTAAATCGGAAAGTCGCGTGTTTTGTAATTAACTCAGCCCCGGTCTTACTGCACCCTAACAAATAATAGTTTGTTTTCACCTTTATAGTTATTGCAATCTCAGCATCCAGTTTTAATAGTGAACAACCCTTTGAAGAGACTGCTGCAGTGGACGTGTTATTCACTCAGAATCAAAATTTGCATGAGGCTCCAGTTAGTATTGTGGAGATCATTCCATCAGTTGAAGATAATAACTGTGTAAGACATAAATGCTCCTTGTGCCTATTCACTACAATTAGCTTATGGGCATTTGAAGTGCACCAAAAATGCCACCATGGACAACAACACATATTTGAATGTTCCAATTGCAGGAAGATATTCCATTGCTTTTAAAGATGTTCTCAACATTTTTAACTAATTGTTGCATTTCTCATCAGGCTACACAATCAACAAATTTGTGTGAGCCTTCAGGTTCCTCTGAATTAACAAAAAATTAAATTCATAAAGATCATGCTGACCAAAATACCAATGACACTTCCAACTTAGGCACTGCTGATGACTCCTTAATTAGCAAAATTTGCCGGCTCATGGAAGGAGAACATAGGGCCACTAAATCATTAATTACTGATGTTGTTTTTGGCAAGTACACAGTATTGTTAAATAAAAAGATGCAGATGTTGATGTGTCAAGATTTATTTCTAATAGGAAACGGAAGAAATTTTATGAGAGCAGTGGTGTCTATGTAGCCCCAGTAAAAGTCGAAATTGACCAAAGTTATGGCTATTATATTCCATTAACAAAATTAATTGAAAATTTACTGAAGAGTGAAGACTTTTATAAATGCTTTTCATCCATTTACAGATCAAGTAATGATGGAATACTTAGGGACTTTTGTGATGGCTCAGGATTTCAAAATCATCCTTTTTTAAAGAAAATTTTTTCAAATATAATATACATGCTATTGTACAATGATGAGGTTGAATTGGCCAATCCACTGGGAATGAATCGTAGTGGCAAAGGAAAACTTTGTTATTTATATACATTTATTACATTATATACATTTAGTATTAGCTTTTGCAGAAGTTTCCACTATTAAATGAAACAATGCAAAAGAGATTTTATTGGGTGATTTTTTGAAAACTAAAAGGATTATCCAGTGATGAGGAAATTGTGTTAAACACTAATAATGGGCCAGATAAATTTCATGGTTGTCTTTTAGTTTATGCAGGTGATGCCCTAGCCTGTCATAATATTTCTGGTTTTAAGGAAAGTTTCAGTCCATTAGTAAAGATGCAGTGCCATACATGCAAGACTTTAAGTAGTGATGTTCCATCTATTATTTCTCATTCTCAATGCATATTGCATTCAGAATATCAATAAAGAATTTAAATTATGCAACTCTTTGGAGGAAACAAAACACTGCGTGATAAATATCAAATTCAGCATGATTCCTTCATTGCATTTCAAATTCCTTATTTTTCTGTAATGAA
>JAQGAE010001006.1:0-26926 GCA_034696685.1 Julus scandinavius
GACTATTTGCTCTAAAAAAGGTAATTTTAAACAGATTTTGATAGGATTTTCATTAGCATTTAACATTATCATACTTTTGTGGTCGTGTTTGTAAAATTTTAATGTTAAAATTCTTTCTTATACAAATTATATGGCCAAAAGTCTGACTGATTAGAATTTAGTATAAATTATAAATAAATGATATTTGACAATAAATAATTTATAAGAATGTTTATTAAAAAATAATGCTTAATATTAAATCCAATTAGTGAGGTCCCTTGTGTTCTGCACGATTTTGTTTTTGCATTCAACGAAATGATGTTTAGCCCAGGTTGTAATTAAAGGGTGTACAAGTACATATACATTGCTATACAACATTAGTTTAAGACCAAGTTTCAGGAAAAACATTGCTTGTACATACTTTATTGATGTCGCAGATGTTCACTAGCAGCGGAAATGCAGTTAAATAACAATAATAAGGGATTATTCAGAAAGGACGTCTGCAAAATTTCTGATTGTTAATCCTTTCCCCATACCCCATTTCCCAAATCTCCTATTGACGTCCATGTTTTTTTTTAGAAATCCTTAGACTTATCAGGTAAATATGTTTTTCAAAAAAGTATAGTTTTACTAAATGTATATAGTATTTCTCCACAATAAACTTGCTTCAGAGATGGCATCTCTTATATTTTCCAGAATACTATATCATTTAAATGTTGTCAAAACAATGTTTGCGAAAATGTGGACCTGTACAACGTCTGCATGTAAATTTGCATATAGAGTTTAAAAATTGGAAATTCCTTTTTTTACTTCTAGACTACATGTAGAGTTAAATTGTCTGGCAGTTTCAGGCAAAACTTATTTACATACTTTACTATGATGACATTGACACGTTGAGCCATATTGCTCAATGTTGTCCAGTTATTGCAAAATGTTTATTGTGATCACTATTAATGACCAAGTATGTGATCTTGAATATGGTCACAAACTTGCTTGCTAGTTTAGGTTCAGATGAAAAAATTCATTTGTTGTTTGCTTTGGATTATGTGATTTCTAGAAATTAACATTGCTTTAACACTTTCCCCCTCATCCTTCCAATGTGGATGTCCATTTTGAATGGCTTTTAAGGCTGCTTCAAGAGTTAACATTGACTTGGGCATTCATTAGTTTGAGAGCATGTGTTCCTTCCGTCTTTTTAACAATGTATCCCTTGGCCGTAGTTACCGATTCCAAATGCTTGTGTTTCCTTCCAGGCAAGTTCCGCAAAGAGTTCTCAAAAGCTTTTAAGTGCATGTATTGCCGGCGTGGCTACCAAGACGGCAGGGCCTCTTCTGGCACATCCAGATTTAAGATGTACTCCACGCACTGCCCTTAGCCGTCAGGAAGGGGGACGCCATCTTGTAGCAAACTTGGTGTTGCACTTATGGACATTTCTGCACCGACTGCAATGTTCTTCTTTGCTCTTTCTCTGTTCTGTGGTGACAATGGGCAGTTTGGCCTTGAAGCCTTCACAACACGTCCTTCTTCCTCTCTCACTCACTGCATGGATGCCTTCTTCTTTATCCCCACTGAAAAACTTCCCTTCTACTTTTTTCAAGGACTTTCCTCTGAACTGGCTTTGTTTACCCTCTAACTTCGTCCCCCCACAATGGACTTTTTTTCCCTTTGGACAGTCGTCTTTGTCTCATTACAGGAAAGTTTAGACAGGAATTCCAGAAAGCCTTCTCATGCTTCTGCTGCACCAGCCCACTTGAAGCACATAGGGCACGGACTGCTACCAACACCTACAAGTATACCAGCACCTCCACACATGTGGATACCATCAACTTGAATTCTATCACGCCGTGAGCAACACAACAACATGGGACCTTTTGGTTGACTTGCAGTATGTCTGGAGGCAAGAGCGACTGAAGTCAAATCAGTGTCAACTTATCACCCACTTCAAGCATGTGAGTGTTGGAACTGCCTTTAAAAAGTTATCTGGAACATCCACAAATATAGATAGTCCCTGATGGCTGTCAGTGGCTTTTCAGTGACTATTGTTGAATAGTGCTGCTGTATTTAGGAGTTAGTTGAAATAAAAATAAACAGTTCATCACACTAAGTGTAGCAGGATTAACTATATAGTCACACAGAATCAGCAGTTAATTTTTGTATTTGTTTTTGGAATACCATTTAATTTATGAAACCACCTTGAACATTAGCTTGAAAAAAAGTTTATTAGACCACATTTATCATATGTCTAAACAGAAACTGGCTATGTAAATATGTCTTATCAGTCCATCTTTGGTCTTTTCACTTCTACGTGATGACAGTGGCTCAACTAATAATGAAATATGTGTCATGGAATGAATTTTAAAAAATGTAGTTTAGGAAAGAGTGTACATATTTTATCCCCTATCATATATGGCATTTTAGAGTGCTGGCTATATGATTCTGAATTCAGTTGACTCTGAGAATATACAATTTACAATCTGATACTGTATCTTCGGATTGGGGAAAAACTAAGTTAATCAAGTATAATTTCAAAGAAACAATATGACCAGTTAACATATGTTGGTTCTGAATATGGCTTAGTATGTGTCTAAAATTTCAATTAACCAAATTTAGTTTTTATTTGTCTAGTTTAACCTTCTTCTAAATCCCTTATCACAAATACTGACCAGTAGGCCAACAACTCCAACCTACCCACACCCAATATATTCTCCATAACCAAAAAAGTTGTTTTTTAATATGTATACAAGTTATTTACGGCATTTGATTTATGTATGGCCTTATATAATCAACTTTAAATATAAAATTACGAAAAAACATGGTTTTAAAATTTATTTTTCTTTGAGTTGGAGAGGTTTTTGCATGTGGTCATAGGGTTGGACACCCCTGTTCTAAATTCTTAAATACTAAAAAATGTGAAAAATACTTAACAATACTATGCAAAATTCCACAACATTGCTCCACAGACATGTGAAAAAACTGAAACAAACACTGCTTCGGTTTTTTCACATGTTTCTCAAAATCTTTAAATCACTAGCTATTACACAATATTTAGAATTAAATAAGTTTCATGGTACACATCCTACATAATCTATATCGTTTACCTGAACATTTGTTTTTATGAGGATAATATTTAAGTATGACCTTAATTCGAAAAATGTTCTGTGAGCTACAAACACAATGTGTGCAATTGATGAAATGTTTTGATAAACATATACATTGTAGTTTACTCTATTGCATTCCAAATCTGGCTTGTAGTTTGTAAACAATTTTGCAGAGTTTGTGAAGCGTGTTTTAAAATCTTCAAATGATGTTAAAGTAAGGAGTTGCATTCATTAAAAGTAACAGTACTTCTATAGATTATGTTGAGGCGCCAAATCGGCTGTAGACGACCTTGGTACCAGTCAGTGTGTCGTACATAGTAGAGCAGCCCCCACACTGCGATCTATTGAGACTCATCCTTTGCAACTGGAACATACTACTTCCGTTGATTTAGTATAAGCAAACATTAGGCAACCTAAGTGGATATACGATGCTGGGCCATATTTGGGCACATATTTACTACCATTTGTCATGACTCAATTTACCCACTTAAGTAATGTTTCATAAAATAAATGGTATTCCTCTTTAATTTGATTCATTCTGATATAACTTTATTGTGGTGAAAAGGAAATATATCCAAAAGTACACTCCCTAAATTCTTAGTATTGGTATGGTCCATGGAACCATCATGTCATGGTTTCACCACATCTCCCAGTTCCCAATTTCCCAAAAATTATTAGGATATAATTGATCTGATCTGTACATAATGTAAATACATTACCGCTATCCAAATGTATTAATTATTGAATTAGCATTATTCTATCAGATGGCGTTGTTTCCTGCTTTTCTGTCTATGACCACTGTATTGGTGCTCAAAAGGGCTGTAAGCATTGTCATCTCTGTTATATAGCACTGGCAAGCAGTGGACAATCCGCTAATGTTAACATAATTATTATTATTATTCTTTGGAATTTTGCCTCATCTGATAGAAGAGCAAAAACACGTGTGTAAATGTGTATATTTATTTATATGCTATTCTATTTCGTGGTTTTTTGCTTTTTGATTTCCATTCAAATACTATACATCTGTTTGTGGAAAGCCCTTGTTTGTGACTCTTCAAGGTTCCGTATTTTCTTAAATTGGTTAACTTTGATATTGTTTTGGCCCTATTAACAGGACGTTAATGCCCGATTCACAATGCATCGACCAACGTTGGACTTCGGTCAAGGCGAGTCTTGAATTTTTGCCGGTATTATACGTTGGTCACTGTGTAGCTCACAATGCAGCAACACGATGCTGGTCTTTGCAATATTTCTTAAACAAAAGCGCCTTAATATTGCATATTGTAATAACGTATAAATTAGTTATAAATCAATTTATGGGATATTCTGGTAAGTTTTAGAGCTTAAAAATTTGCTGAAAATATAAGCAATCTTATGTATACAATATATATAATTTATAATTAAGGGAATAGCAAATGGAGTAAAACCTCAATAATCCGAATGTCCATAATAATTATCCGAGCCAATTGTAATACCAAATGTATGTAATTGGATAAATTTATTAGATTTGTAACAATCTTTCAATCGTCCCCTTTTCCACCTGGATACATCTCACATTCCGACTCAATGGACACCGATATTTGTTTGTCGCACGTGTTTTATTTTCGATCTCACAGATTGGTTGAGACATAATTAAACAAAATTGAAACTGAGTTAAGATCAACATGATTGGGTTAATATAATTCTGGGTGGCTTATGCCCTGGTGCTCACATTTCTAGACCCTATTTCTGTGGGGTTTTCCTTTTTATCTATCCAATCTGGGCATTTTGCCATTACATATCACATCATCAAGGCATACCAAAGATTCTTTAATTGCTTAAATGCAAAACGGAATTTATCATCAAAGACAAATTGACATATTACCAAATTTCATCGTTGGCGTGATTTTCAAGTACCTGCTCACATACAAGGGTCACAAATTTATAACGTTATCTTAAAAATCTAAAGCGCAAGTTTGAATATTTCTTGTTTTATTATTAAAGTTAAAAATGTTACAATTACTCTTGCACCATATTCGGCATGCAAACTTCTGATGCCAAAAAAGTCAATTGAAGCCTGGTCAACTTTCTCAGCATCGAGGTGATCGTCATTTTCTCGTCGCAAGTCGCAGTGACTTGAACTTGTGGCGCATGTGCAGATGGTGTGATAATCAACTTTCAACATTGGTCGATGCATTGTGAATCGGGAATATATTATGTCCATTACAATTAATATGGATCCTCGTCAGGAACGATGTTCTTTCTTGAAAATTGTGTGATAGATGCTATTACCGAAAATATGGATACTTTGGGACAGTCATTCAATTGGGCTTTTTCAGCCAGTTGGAGATTCACACTCTTTTGGTATTTTCGCTAATGTCATCAAACTTTAATTTAGGGCGAAAAAACTAGAACCGCTGTTGTTAATACAGATTATTATAATAATTCTTATATATACCTGGACTATTATTAATGTGAATATCAAACATATAACCATGCAACTATAGGTTAAATTATCCCTGCATCTGTTAATCTTAGAGTAAAAGGGATGCCATATTCAGAAAGAGGAGGGTTGATTCTATTTGACCTGGTTAGTTTCATATCGTAATTTCAAAAGAACACCTAAAACTGACCCAGGGTATCCACATTTTAAGGCTAGCATTTTGAGTGTTTGTCCGTATTAGTTAATACCGGCAATGTATACATCTTACAGAAATGTTTTGTCAGTGATTTTATTGATAAAATTTCCCTATGTCCTGTTCACAGCGCATGCTTATTGTTTTAAAAAAGGAATTTGTGGATGTTTAATGACTTCATATTTCTGCTGGGCCAGTCATCTCAAATTGTAAGTTGTAACTGGGTATAAATTTTTAAAAAGGGGGCCACAAATTGTCACAATCATTGAAGGAAGTCGTCAGGACTCTTAAAGGGTGGTAGTTGCAACCATGTCGCGTGTTTGGTGTTGTCGAGATGCCCCGCCATATTTTGTCGAAATATTTCACAACCATCTGTATCATTCACGTGCCTTGACCACAATCAGGGAAGGCTCGTTAATATTTCCAAATAGTCTAGATTCTAGAAAGATACCTGAAGTGGCACATTTCGGCCAGAACATATTTTCAATAACTGCTTGATTGCTCGTGTTGGTAGCTGATTTCTGTAGCCCCAATGTTACCCCTTAATCAGTCATTTTTGCTTTTGTTTCTATAAAGCGTATTTATTCTACGACAGTATGCTTCGATGTGCTGTCCAGTGAGCCACAGTTTGTTGTAAAAGAAATCCTGATGTCCATCTTTTGCGCCCGTGCATAGCATTTGTAATTAGATCACAGGCGTTAACCGAATTGCGAGATTATTCATGTGTTATCTAACAGGACTCAGGCAAGTCACTTGTAGTATAACCTTTTCTGTGAAATAAACAATTGCAGAATTATACTGTATGTGTTGATACCCTACCATATACTGTAATCCAAACAGATACCCAGCAGAAAAAAATGTGGGAAAAAACTGCAGTTTCTTACTGCACATTTATTTCACTTCTGCCCATTAACTGCAGTTTCTTACTGTACAACTGCTGAACTTTTGCACATTAGCTGCAGTTTTTCTAGTGGATAATGAAACAAAAACTGCAGTTCTTCTAGTGTATAATGGAACAAAGCTGCAGTTTTTCTAGTGAATAATGTAACAAAAAACTGCAGTTCTTCTAGTATATAATAAAACAGAAAAACTGCAGTTTCTTACTGCACAATTACTGAGCTTTTGCACATTAACTGCAATTTTTCTAGTGGATAGTGCAACAAAAAACTGCAGTTCATCTAGTGTATAATTGAACAAAAAACTGTAGTTTCTTACTGCACAATTACTGTACTTCTGTACATTAACTGCAATTTTTATAGTGCATTATGAAACAAAAAACTGCATGTTTTTACTGCAAATTTACTGCACTTCTGCACATTAAATGCAGTTTTTATAGTGCATAATTAAACATAGAAAACTACAGTTTCTTACTGTGTAGCAATACACATTAACTACAGCTTTATTTATAGGTTATATTGAAACAAAAAAACTGCAGTTTCTTACTGTGTAGTAATACACATTAACTGCAGTTTTTGTATAGGTTATATTGAAGCAAAAAACTGCAGTTTCTTAATAAACATATCACATTGCACAATGCATAATGCATAATGCACATTCAAATGCAGTTTTTCTACCATTCATTTTAAATGCTGCCATTAGTTGTACTTAACTGCAAAAATACTGCAGTTAATTTGAATAAAGTGCAGGAGATTTTCTGCTGTTAAGCACAAGATCTCAAAAAAAAAGATGACAGGTAAGCATATAGGAAATTTAATCAAAGAAAGGTGGAATGAAGAAAAAAGTTAAAGACAAACAAACCATATAGGGAAATGGGAATAGAGGGAAACATGTTTTAGGAAATTTAGCTATATTTAATGAATAATTCGTATTGCTAACTGATCGTAAAAATATTGATAAAAGTCCAATGGAAGATTGATGAAGATTTAGTATATGTGAAATATTCGAATTGGGAATAGAAGAGGCAAGGAAGGGAATGTTGATAACATTTTATTGATCTTAGTTGACTTTAAATGATTTAGCTTTTACAAAAATGATTGGGTTGACATGACACACCACAATTTCATTGCACTCACTTTGGGGTGTTTGCTTATTTTGAATGCATTAATTTGTCCAAGTAAATACCCAAATCAAAAAATTGTGCAGAATTTTCGTAATTAATTTATTAATCAGAATTGCTACGATACCGTCATCCAACTTTATATGTAAACACATTAGAATTTGTCGAATAAGCCATAAATACACAAACGGAAATAGGTTCAGGGAATTTATTGGCCATGAGGATTTTGATGGTTCTGTTGGCCATTTTTGTCATTGCATTTCCAATTACAGTGAATAGCCAACTGGGCTTCCGCTTGGGGTATTTGTGAAAAACTTCATAAAACATAGACCTACGACATTTCCAGAAAATCACCAAAAAAAAAGTAGTTTCGACAAAACCTGAATCATTTTGATAATGTAGACACTCAAAGTTGAGACCAGGTAAGTATATCTAGAACATTAAGACATGAATATATGTGATATTTGTAACAAAGCATTGTTACATACTATGCAGTATACGATTTTATTGTGGCAATAAACTGTGGAAATGTTTTATTTTTTTCAGTCGAAGCCTTCATTTATAAATAAAGAATAGAGGATGAAATTAAGTAGAGAAATTAGGTATGTGATGGAATTAAATGATTACAATCAGACCTGTCGACTTCATGGTTAGTTTATAATGGAATTTTCTACCCAACAACAAGTTTGCTGGGTCCATATTGTCAAATTGACAGGAATAATGAAGAGTTTTTGTTCCTACACTATTGTTTTATTTAAGTGTCAAATTGCATTTAAATTGAAGCATATTTTACGAAGTTGTGATTGTTTTTATTGGGTTCTACTGTTTTATGACTCACATTGTAGAAAACTTAATGCGTTTATCACAAATTGTTTATTACACAGCATTATTTTTAAGAAATTCGAATACATGAGTGTAAATAGATGAAGAAATCCTAAGCACATATTTTATGGCAAAGGCTACCAACAAGATAATTTGTTTTTTTAGGAATTTCTGAAAAATTAATCGTATAGTTTTGAATTGCGAAAGGTGTAAAATATGCTGCTAAAAATCCAAATGATAGTATTTGGTAGATCTTATGCTGGTGGCAGATATTTTTTATGATTTATTGTAGTTTATTTTGAAAATTCTTTTTCTAAAAGAAATCAGTGCTATTCTTGTTTCAGGATCTCCTGTCATATGCTTTAGATTTGAGATATCCCCATTTGGTAGATGGCGCTGTGGTTTCCATTGCTTGCGTATTCGTACTTGTAAATTTTAAAGGTATGTTTGTTTTGGCTATTACATTTTCAATCATTAACTGATCCAAAATCGTTTCATGTTTATTTTATGTTTTTAATAGTACTCATGGTTTCAAAATATTTGTTTAGCATAAATTAATCTGGTGAACGTTGCTGATATCATATGATATTTTATATCTGTTGTTTACTAAAACTAGCTAGTCTAGCACTTGTTTATGGCAAGTTCACAACAAACACACGACTTTACGGAAAAGTGTTTTACTCCAAACCACATAACGGTACAAAACAATAGCGACGTAAATGCACGCAGGCGACTAACTTGCCAGCCCCGAAAAACAACTTAAAAGTCCGGGCCCGGGCGCACCAAATTCAGGTGACCATCCGCGTTCACCATGAAACCCGAACTGCCCTCTCTGTCACTTCAAACTTCCCAGCAAACCTTGTATCAGAATGCTGGTCAGCTCGGGGCAACAGAGAGGGTCACATTACAAACAGTTTGATATCAAAATACACTGGGAAGACTACTAAGCATAAGTGCATAAAACGGTTTATCTTGATTGTGCAAATTGGGGTAACATCCCTTTTTTGGCCACTTTCTTTAATTACAGTATATTTTTTGGCCGTATAACGAAACATTTTGGTCCGTAAATCGGAAAAGTGCCATAATTAAAAAAAGGCCGTATAGCGAGTTATAGGAGTAATTATACTGTAAACACTTTTTCTTATTTTGCTAGGTTCAGCTGAATTAAGGAATAATTTGAAGTTATTTTCATGCATGGTTCATATGAGGAAATATGATAAATGGCGCGAGATATAAAATTTAAACATAAGATAAAAGGTTTAGATAGTGCGATAATTGAAAAACAGGACAATCTATAAAATATAAATGAAAAGCCAAAGAAAAAAAAATGAGAAATGTAAGAACCAATAAAAGCAGATTAAAATTGAAAATAAGTAGAAATAGGATGATACAAAATAAAGAAGATAAGAAATCGGGTCAGAGTAAACCCAGAAGTTAGGCATTTTGGTGTGTAGGACCACCGACCACACTCAATTTTTTTTTAAATCAGCTTATTGTTGCCCTATTCTAGTGTGGTGCCCCAAATCTTCAGTCTGTTTTTAACCTTATATGAGTTATTTATTGATGAGATCTGTTGAATGGTTGATGAAAAAAAATGAAAATTAGGGCAGATATGGGAAGGAAAAATAAATACCAAGTATATACATGTATCTAAATGATGGGGCCATCATGGGGGATTAAAAGAAAGAATGTATGAAAAAACCTTACGAGCAACCCTCATGGGTTATTTGTGCTATGAAATGTATCAGGTGAAGCCAGGAGCCCTTCTCGTATAATAATTATAAATTCGTAAATTAAAACTAATTTTATAGAAAACTAGTAGCAGAACATGGGCTGTGGTCCTAATAATCATTGCACATGGCAAAACAAAATACAATCAATGAGAAATCTCATTTGTTAAACTTTAATGTAGCTGATTATAGGAACATACAAAACTTAGAATTAATGAAAAAACATACATTTATTGGTCCATCAGACCCACATCAATTAGTGAAGACTAGACATACAATCAAACAGCAAATTGCGTCTTGGTTGGAAGATTGATTACTGTCAGAAGTCATGGAATCGATGACCTATGCATGAGACCACAACTTGAATATTACATTGTTTCGGGAATCTAGCTGATGAATGCGTCTGAGAACTTTAGCAATGATTGGAAAAACCTAGTATCGATTTTGCTACAATTCAGTGAAATCAGTTTTCCTGGTACTTCGCTGTAGTTTTGACCATGCTATGTTAAAACACAATGTTAAATTTGCGAAGGGTTAATAATTTTGGGGGTATAAATTTCGTGTGTCTGTTTTAAACTCGTGGTGAACATTGGTTGAACATACTTTACGTATTCGTGTAAATTCCATGTTTCCAGAATGTTCAATTTTCAGAATCAGAACAAATTTCACCATTATAATCTTATTAAATGTTTAAAATTGCCTATGAATATTGTCAACATTGCTACAGTTTAACCCCTTTAAACTAATATCGTTGGTACCGAATGCTTGGTATATTAGTTTAGAGGGATTATTAGATCAGAGGGAGATTTGATTGACTATAGGCCAGAGTGGGGACCAGCAGTCTGAATTAGTTTAAAGGGGATATTATTTTAATGGATATTATTTTAGAGGGTTTCCACTGTATCTAAAAAATCTGCTAAAACTCGTATTATCAATTTACATAAATTACAGTAAGTTGACCTAATCAAATTATCTTTTTTTAATTTATTTTTTATTTTTTTTTAAACCAAATTAATTTGTTTCTTGAAATCAGATTAATTTTAGTTGCTTTTTTACAATTGGATGGATTTGTTCATTATTGCAGGAATAGTATTTTGAATATTTCTCGCCATGAATTCTCGCAGATGATTTCTTTATATTGGCAGACTGTCAATAAGAAAAACATAATACTGTATTTAAATAATTCCTATATTTGCGTAATAATAGAGCTCTTTAAGCCTAAAAAATAATCTTAGCTGTTGATTCAATCGGGTTATCTCAACGTAATCCATCAACCGAAAAGTCGTTATCTTTTGAAATAATATTAAATATTTCCTTCAGATTTTACTCTATTATTTTTCCAAAATGTATGGATTTTTTTTTTAAAGTTTGTATCCATTTCATAATTTAAATGACGAAATTGTGACAATCATTAAAGCTGACACAATTATCTTTGTGATTTCATCGATATGCTAAACTTTGCGATAAAGTGGTGATACCGTAATCCAGATTGTATCAATTCCTAAAAAGTGTACTAAGAGTTTCGTAAGTCTTCATTCCAGATTACGTTTCGATTTTTGGAAGTTCCTGGACAATGGCTCGAGTTACCGCCATCTTGCTGGTTGCAATCTGCATCGGCAACTTGTCAGCAACCCTCGGTTATAACTTGGGATTTCGGCATGGGCGCTACTGGCATAACGATCGTTACTTAAGCAAGCATGTCAAGGTGGGAGACTACCCACCTCCTCTGTTGTTCCAGCAAAGGTTTGACCACTTCGACGACTCAAACACTGATATGTGGACCCAGGTAACGTACTGCTAAATCAAAAATGTTCATTTGATGCATGCACTAAAATAAATGTTGTATGTGCAGTATGTTTGGCTATAGTTTGTTGTTAAGTCTTGACTGTATTTTTGAAAAATGCAAGTACCCTGCAGTTCCTAGTCGACAGAAAGCGATGTAGCATATTTGTAACGCAGCCGCGAACCGGAAGTTGCGTAGCAAGTTTCCTTTACATTCTCTACACATTCTCGAAATATGTGTTGAATGAATCTAAGCTAAGGCGTTGGTTTTCTGCAGTAATCTGACAAAACTAATATATATATTATTTATTATTATTTATTACTAATATATTATGATGGTCTAATATGGTCGTTAGATATAACTTGGACTCGCTTATAATGATTTCATAACATGGTCTGTCAAATTGGATCCAGAAACATTCATTCTTGTGTTGAATGTATTTTTGGAAATTATAAAATTTGCCTTATTGAAAAACTTTTCGAATTGTTTAAAAAAAATGATATCAACTGTAACATTTTCACCAAGAATGTTAGAGGCATATCTCCTGCATATCCTGCATGGTACGGTGATATTTTTAGATTCTATCATAATTTATCAGATTGTTCAGCTGCAGATTAAGAAATAGCAATTTCAAGCTAGAAGTAACGAACACGTGAATAAAATTGAAAATGATCTACATATATGATTGGAAAATTAAGAAAATTTTTGACAAAATTGAGCATTATATATACTCTCCCAGAATGTTCGCAAACTGTTTTTTCCATGTCAAATACGAATACACACGATCAGATATACTTATTCAAGAATTTTGATTACTTTCTTTGGTTGATTTTTTAGTTTTTTTTTTTTTTTTTGCTTTATTGCAATGTATACCGTAATTACTCGTGCAATGGTCTCACTCGTGACCACTCACTTACCGGTATTAACACATCGTTTAATAATTTTTGCTCCCCCTGATGCACGAAACTATCATCATTTGTGTTTGGACCAAATATACCAGATTCCAGATTTCAATAAATTTCAATACAGTTACAGATTACAAAACATTGTTAATTTTTTTTAAATGAGGTCATGGGCAAAAAGAGATTGATAGCTAAGTGAGAGAGATTGAACACAATGCCGACAAACTTGGTCCTTACCACAGTTGCTGAAAATCCCAAGTTCTTATCCCAGTTTGAGCTCAAACTCTGCCTTGATGGGTTAATCAATACTCTTTCCTGGAACTGCATTTCCAGGCAGTAAACAGTGATCAAAGGCAGCAAATATGGTTTGCTGTAAAAACATAGAAGAAGGTATATTTATTTAACATGGAAGAACATGGAAAGGATAAATCAAACAAATGTTACAAATAAATAATAATATAACAATAATAAAAATTGACATACATTAGAGAAAACAACAAAATTATTGAGATGAGATAAATGCATGCATTAAAATATCTTACTAGATTTGGTTAAACAACACCAACATTTATTAGAAAACAAAGAAACAAATTCAAAACTTATTTTGAAAAAAAAAACATGGAATACTGTTGCAATACATCCAATAGGTCTCCAGCAGTAATTCTCAGCAGAAAATTTACTGTACTTTATTAAAATAAACTACAGTTTTATCACAGTAGATTTGAATATAGTAATGTTTATTGCAGAATTTAAAATTGCAGTTAAATTTCCATCCCGAACTGCTGTTAAAGTACAATAATGCACTGCAAGTTAGCATTAAAATTTAACTGCAGTTTTAAGTTCTGAAATTAAATTAATTATATTTAGATGTAATACAGTATAACTGCAGTTAGCAGATTAATTCTGTATCCTAATTAATTTTCAAGTAGCAAGTTAATTCTATCATATGCATCTAATCTGAGAAATAAATCGGCATTCACTTTGTTAACTGCTCTCTGAGCTGGTCTCAAGGTACTTCCTAACCAATCTTGAGCTCTGTCTCACATTAACTGACTTAAGCTCGTCTTGAGAATTTGTTGTGCAGCTGTGGCAAGCATGTCAGACTTGAGACGCAGCTCGGCCTCAAGCTCATTGAATGGCGGGCTTTGTTGTGTAGTATCGATGCTATGTTTCGTGTAATTGCACTATCCATGTTTTGAAGGGTAAAAAAAAAAAAAAAAAAATAGAAATGTGGTACCAGTACATGAGTAAACATCTTAAATTCTTAATATTTTCATTTTTAAGCGGTATTTTGTGAACGATACATTTTACCAACCTGGCAATCCGGTATTCATCATGATTAGCGGAGAAGGTACAGCTAGCGGCTATTGGACCACCTACGGTCAATGGATCACGTGGGCCCAGGAGTTTGGGGCCTTGGCCTTGCAACTGGAACATCGTTACTACGGGGAAAGCCATCCAACTCCGTAAATACTTAATTATTTCGTTTTCAGTTACTAGTGCCAGACTAAGGGCAAATTCTGACTAAAGTACAGTTCAGTTTATCTTTATCATATTTTTAATTGCTGAAGCACAATTATTGCTTCAATGACTGAAAAGCCCATTCCTCTGTGTAAAAGCAGAATTCTTGATAAAGTTAAACGTATTATTTGTACCTAAGTTTAAAAAAAAAACAATGTTGTCTATGTAGTAGGGAAGATTGGGGAGCACTGAGTCCTAGGGTAAGTTGAAACAGCGACATTAATAAATATATCTAGTATGGATATTTTCTTGAGCTATTTAATCTAAAATGCCTTTACTTGATACTATATAATGACCTATGTAGCAAACAGGTATAGTGTACAATACATTTTGTGGAATTTAAAAAAGTTGTTTTTTGAGTCGTGAAATGAAATTTTTTGTCCGAAAAATCGTTGTTATTTCTACCTGAATATCTTTTTGCAGATATTCTATGTTCCTAATTAATTCATATATTATTGCTAAATAAATAGAAACATATAGTTTTAGTTGAATGTAATTGCATTTGATGCAACTTAAGTTTCTAAGAGCAATCTCCATGTGGGGTAAACTGAGACAACTGATTGGTGCAATTAGAGACACATTCTTTTTGAATTTGTTTTGAATTTGCAATTTTGTAATTGTTGTCAAGTTTTTATAATTATTAATATAGCTAATTGAACGAGAATTAGTCGAAAATATTTTGAAAAAAATTTAAATTGAACTATTTTAGCATGAAATAAGGACATCGCAGTGAAGTTCCTTTTTTAAAGTACAAAATAATTTCATTTCATCATATCTCAGTTGCAGCTCATTATGTTTTTCAGTATAACAATAATAAATATTAGTTATTAAAATCTTTCTTTGCATAATTATGTCTAATTAATGAAGTTTCTTACTTTACCCCATTAGTGGGGAAAATGAGACATCCCACAAAAAACTTTCAAACGTTAAAATATTACAATAGATTTGATCGAATTCGTTTCATAAAATATTCTTACACAGCCCCTTAGTTAAACCACATGTCCTTTTAATTTTAGATCAATAAGACAATTATTAAATGCGCAAAAAATATTTTAAGTAAAAAGTATCTCAATGCTTCCTAGTCTCCCCTATATCACTGTATCTTTCGTTAAAAAATATTTTAAAAAATGAATGATGTTACAAATTCTACATGTTTCTATTCTGTCTAATCTTTTAGGGACATGAGCGTGGAAAACCTCAAGCACCTCAGTAGCGAACAAGCCTTGGCAGACGTGGCCTACTTCCGCTCCGCCATGGCAGAGAAATATGGCGCCCAAAACTCCAAGTTCATTATTTTTGGCGGTTCATATGCCGGTAGTCTGGCAGCTTGGTTCATCTTGAAGTACCCACATCTAGCAGATGGCTCTGTAGCCACAAGTGCCCCTATATTGGCGGAAGTCAATTTTGAAGGTGGGAAAAATGATCTATAGTTGTGATTAATTAACACCATTTAATTATAATTTAGAATCAAAAAAGAAATCGGATGCCTACTCGCACGAGTTATTAATTTTAATTAACGAGCAAGTAATTAGCACTTGTGCAAATTTGAAAGAGGAAAATTAGCATAGCATCTGGGGGAGATGCAAATTAATAGCAATTAAAAGTGAATCAACAAACTTAAGTTTATTGATGATTGCATGACTGAGATTCGTTTTGGTATCTTATTTCAAGAATGGTGTCTGAAATGGAAACTGGTTTATTTTTAATTAAAAGTTAATTAACGTCATTCCCATAAGGGAATTTCAAAGATAACAAAATACATTGTCTCATTGTTTGCATCTACAGTATATTTGGACAAAAAATCATATTAGAAAAAAAAATAAGCAGAATGTTGGTTTTTTTTGGGGTTTTTTTGCAACATGACTAAAATTCCCACAAATGGTCACATTTTACAAAGTGGGGACTAATCAAAATTTGTTTTTAATGGTAAACACTAATATTTGGTCCAGTTTTAAATAAATTGTTGACCATTCAACAAAACATAATTTCAAATATTTTCTATTGCTTTTATTTAATATTCGATTATGCGAATTTCTTGTTTAACGTCTTCTGAAGAAGTTTTTCGCAAAATGTGAGCTCTGCTGAAATTAAATTAACTAATTACTTTCAATTCCTATCCTAATTTTTCTAAAAGAAACCCGAAATTGCATATAATGGTGGTTAAAATAATAATCAGGAAAAGCCTTTGATGCAAAATGTTATGCATAATAGTGTTTGTAAAACAAATAATATATGAAAGTTTTTTCCTGATTATGTTTTCTTAACCACTATTATCCGCAATTTCGCTTCATTTTTGGAGGGCATAATTAGAACAGAAATTGGAAGTACAAGTAATTAGTTTATTAAAATTTCAGAAGAGCTCACATTTTGCAGAATTATCTAGAATTAGTTATTTAAATGTGGTACGAAAAATGTGGCTTTAAATGTGGTTTTGGAAAATGAAAAATCGAGTACTAAGAAGTTTTCAATAAATCTATGCTTTGATTTATTGAACCATTTTTTGTTATTTTCACCGGTATCCATTAATCCGTGTTTTACAATATGCAGTGAATGTCAAATAAATGATTTTTTTTATTTAATGTAAAGTTTCTAAAAATTCTATTAAGTAGGAGGGTTTCATATACGTATTTTCTGGAACACTTACGGTTTATTTTGAATAACAATATTTGAAAATATATATTGATAAAAAATGTCATATAAACCTAATTCATTTTCTTTTTTTCAGAATATTTGGGTGTTGTACAAGCCTCCCTTGCTAATTATTCATCCACTTGCAATCCAGCAATTAGTGCAGCTGTAAGTCAGATGGAACCTTTGCTGGCAGATGAGGCTGGGTGGGAAACGTTGACGACAAAATTTCGGTAAATATTTGGGAATATAAATAGCATTTTCTTTTAAGTCCATAGCTAATACTTTATTTTACTAATTCAGCAATAATCCATATTAATGAAGAATAGACAATAGAACTTTTAAAAATTTGCACATTTTATTTGATTTACAGACTATGTTCCGCACTGGATGGAACTATTGCTGATGACGTTAGCAACTTGTACAGTTATTTGGCTGGAAATTTCATGGGCGTTGTGCAGTATAACAAGGACAATTCTGGGGTAAGACTATCTCAATTGTTAAAGTTTGGAAAATAATATTTGGTTTAATTAAAAAAAAACAGATGCAAGCCCTATATTGACATACACATTTTAGAAATTCTTATACATCACAATTTCATGATAACAATATTTTCCCTATATTTTTAACTTTTTATTATATTATATTATATATTGAAAAATTACAGATCAAATAATTGTATTCTTTTTAGTTAAACATTAAAAATCATTAAATTTAGAAACCTTGCAGTAACTAAGACATTTTTTAACATTAATATTTAGAATGTTTCCATTTTGATATGGCGACTGTTATATTTATTTGTTAATGGCTTCAAATGTTGTTTTTGAAAGTTAATATTTTTAAGTCCGGTGTGCACCAAAGCAAACACGAACAAACACGAAACAAAAGCCTGGTTTCCGAAACATTTTTGAACAAAAGTTTGCCTACCAGTTTTGCGTCCAGGAATTTTAACATTTCATAAAACTTTTGGCTAAACATGCTTGTTTTCAGCGAACATTTCGGTGTTGGCTGGTGTTTGCTGGTCATGGCGCTCCTACTAAAGCCCCAAATACACTATAGACTGACTTATGTTAAATCGTCTGCTAGCGCACGGTTTTTGGGTTCGCGCATGCGCACTGGTTGTGCGTTCAGCGACAAACACCACAGCGCACATCGGAGCGGAGAAAAGTGAGTTCGGAAAGTGAGTCTAGTGTGTTTTTGGCATTATTGTATACTGTCCTTGGTAGTAGCGCTATGACTAGACAATGTCAAGCTCCACTTTGTTTCACGGAATTAATTTTTCAATGCATACACTGTTTTTGCAGGTTTGTTGCAAGCCTGTTTGTCGAAAATTGTGGTTCAAAATACTTTTCGACAAACACTTTTGAGAATTTGTGTTTCGACCGAAATTTCCTTAAGATGTACTGTTTAATTGGCCAAAATGTGCTTCTCCTGTCTAAATTTGTTTACAAAATCCAGGATACCTCATGTGTATATGTAGTTATCGATGGTATATCATATTAAATTTATCTTTAACAAAGACAAAGTAAATTTTCCATTATTTTTTAACCTATTGTAAATATGGAAAAACAAATTCAAAGTTGGTCGATAGTTTTAATAGGAAATGTGGAAAACGCATAGGGTGTCCTTTCACATTGCAAACAAAGTTACAAACAAGGAAAGCGCAGTTTTACCAATGAAACACGAAATTGTAAGGAAATTTAGGTGAAAAAAAAGATACCAGATAATTTTTTTTTTAATTTCAAAAACAACATTTGAGTAAGATTAGAAATGCAGTGAAATTAGTGCTTAAATGTCATAAATTCCTGCAGAGTAATTCTAACTTTAAATATTTCTTCAAGTTAAAAAAAACTCAATTTTCTAGTTGTTTTCTATATGTAGTGTTTATAGTCATACGCGATTTTGAATTTGCTTCTTATATAAACTTAATATTAAAATTTCGTTAAGTTCCAATCATTTCTCTAAAATTTCAAATTCATTAGGAGTTTAGTCAAATTTATCTTATTATTATTTTATCAAATTCATCAAAAAATGTATTGACAAATATTTAAACGTTAAATTCTCTGCAGACAACCTTCTCCATCTAGCGATATTATTTATCATGTTGAAAACATCTTGTTCTAGAGATATCCACTGGATTTAAAATCAATGGCAGTGGAACACTTTCCGCCATCTAATGGCAATATTGCGTACTAGGAATGAATGGAAAATAACAAGTTTTCTGGAATTATTTATTTTGTTTTCAGGGTGTACCAAACATAACAATTGAGACCATTTGCGATATTATGGACGACACTTCCATTCCTGCCGAAATTGACAGGTACGCAGCGGTCAATTCATTGCTGCTGGACGCTTATCTGGAATCTTGCCTGGATTTCACATATAGCGGCATGATTGACTATATCAAGAACGAAGATTGGGCCTACGGAGACTCTGGCTGTAAATGCTTTTATTTAATCTTGGCTATATCTTATGAGGGGAAAGATTTTGATAAATTTACTTTTTATTTGGGAGAACATATTCACAGTAAAATTTCTACAAAAATTAAGATGTTCTTGCAGAATAAATTGTCTTCAAAGGAACTTTGGATTTCTAAAATATTATAATTTTCACGTTTGTTCATTAATAAAAAATAAATAGGAGAAATTTTAAATTGTACAAAGCATTTGGACGGGGACTAATTTATTCTAAATAAATACTAAAAATCGGAAATATTTTGGCAATATCTATGCATAAGGTATATAATACCTAGAAAAATATTGCACAATACAATATTTATAGAAGTATACATTTTTTTCGTCCAATAGATCGACAGTGGGTATATCAAACCTGCACCGAGTTCGGTTATTACCAATCTTCAGATCTGCCTGGTCAACCATTTGGTGACAAATTTCCAGTCGAGTAAGTAACATGTACATTTTTATACAGTTTAGCTGCTGCTTTAGCAGTCACATAAAAAATGTTGATTATTGAATAATTTTGGGTCGATTCTGTTTATGTACTTAGGTTTTGGGTGAAGCAGTGTGCCGATATATACGGAGTTAGTTTTGACGATGCCTTGGTTTACTCTTCAGTAAACCAAACCAATATCGATTATGGCGGGTTGAACTACCATGGCAGGAAGGTAGTTTTTCCGAATGGGTCCATTGACCCTTGGCACGCCCTGGGGCTTATCCAGGACGCTAATGATGAGGCCGAGGCGATTTACATCGATGGTAAATATAGTTCAAAGGAATAAGGGTGAAGTGAGAAACAACCCACTAATAATTTTAGTTTTTTAATTTCCAAAATATTTAAGAAATACTATTGTCTCGATGACTTTTGCTAATTTTGCATGAGTTAATTTAGAAAGGACTTTTAGGTTTAATTTAAAAAAAGAATTCCGCGTTATACTTTAACATTTTCTATATGCTTTTACATAATTTTGACTAACTAACACATAGGTACTGCCCACTGCGCTGATATGTACCCTGATGCATCATGGGATCCACCCCAACTTAAGGAGGCAAGGGAAAACATCAGACAGCACATCGCCACCTGGTTATCGGAGTAGGAAGTATATTTTTTGAAAAATATTTGTTTCCAAAATGTTTCCTAAAATAAAACCAGATTTTTGAATAACACATGAATGTTGTTTTAAGGCTTATTTGATATGTACTATTAGGTACATTCAAATGCATGCCTATAGTATATATATTTAAAAAGAATTGAACACCCGATGAAATGGGCCCTTCAACAATATACAACATTGTAAGAATGTTAACAACATTTTAATAGTGTGAGACCGGGAAGGTGGCGCAGTGGAAAAATTTGTGTGTATAACAAATTGATTTAATGTCTGAGAGCGATCGGCCAGCTGCCGACAAAAACAAACGAAAGGTTGAACACAACCAAGACACTTCGGAACCCAAAACACAGTCACGGCTAAAACAGGTAACCCAATGATTAGCTGTATACAGCTACATAGCACACACGTGCTCCAAGATGCAAACTAGGGGTCCACGCTCCGCGTCACAAATCAAAAAAGTGAACAAACTCACAAGAATATATGAAGTGCGGCACATTAGCGCTTGACAAACGCGGAAGAAGAGATCCTGTTGCTGTCATCGGCACTGGCTCACTGTCTAAAATGATAAAGCTGACCCAAGCAAACACACTGCATGGGCAGCTGCTCTCTTGGAGTCGACGAAAGGACAGATGCTCACTGTCCGGAGCAAAGAAGATGACCCAAACACAACCTGCGTGGGTGAGTGTTCCCAAGGAACAGGCAAGAGGACAGATTTTCACTGTCCGGCACGAAGAAGATGACCCAAATTGACCTTTGGGTGTGCATTAGCTCTCATGGAGCTGGTGAGAAGTCGGATTTCTGGCTAGGTGAATGGTGGTACAAGAGATTCAGGATGTCTAGTGAAGCAGCATCAGCAGGATGGGGATGGAGTCCCATGGCAAAACAAGATTAGGGCATCCAGGTTCAGGTGCTAGAGTTGTTCAGGTTCAGGTGATAGAGTTGTCCAGTACGATTCAGCATTCATAACAACAGGCACTCATATCATAAGGCACAAGGAACATGTAAGGGATAGGCTAAGCCAGGCGAAGGCTCTCTTCCAAACTTGAGCAAACTGGCTCTTTCAGCACTGACTGAGTAACAGACCATCCATCCGTCTGTCCACCTAACCAACTAACCAAATTCACAAGAAGTTCCCCATTTAAATAAACTTTCCTGAAATTCCACAAATGGGAAAAATGCAGTCGGCATTTAAAAGTTGGGAAAGAAAAAATTAAGAGAAATTTTTGTTTGTTTTTTAATTAGTATGGCCGACCTTGATGAACGGAAAAAGAAAGAAAGGGAAAAAACGAAAAGAAAGTTAAAAGGTCAGGTTTATAGTGAAGAAAAGAAAGAAATAAAACCTGGGACCACGAGTTGAAAGTTCAAAAAAAATACCTGGCCGGTCCCCAGGGTCAAGGTGCAGGTGACGGCGTCAAGTTGGCACCGGTTTGAATTTTGCTTGGTCAAGGACTCACAAATATCTTTATACTTTCCTTTAACATACAATATTTTGCAAAAAAAATAATTACACTATTTTAGCACATGTTTTTTGAGAATTGTATTTATATATTTCCTTTTTTGTCTGCTTCTCATACACTGCAAAAACAGATGTCTAAATTTAAGACACTTTATGTGTCAAATGCTAGTAGACGAAATTCAGATGTTTCATGCATCTTGTTTTTAATGTCTAAATTTTCACTGATTCAAGTCATTTAAACTGTCTGATAATTTTCTGAATCTAGTCATTTAAAGTGTCTAACTGTCTAACTAATGACTTATAACAACAATGGAGAAATAAAATAATGTATTAAATACTTATTATAATATTTAAGAAACAACATATACATGAAAGCACTGACTATACATTTGAAAGGTTAACAAAATCAGTGAAATTATGTACTATCATAATATTTTTAAGGCTTATTTTTCTCATTTTTTGTTTTTGCCATGCAAATACTGTGCTGATGATGCTACTAGAATGAATTAATTTCTAGAAAAATTGCAGAATCTTGCTAGTATTATGTGAAATGCCAGCATTCCACATAATATTATTAACACTACAATAAATATGTCATCCTAAGGTATTATTTATGAATAATTCTATGAGATTTAGATGATTTTTGGACTTTAGGAGTATTATGGACAGACAAGCCTACCAACAAAAGGAAGCCATATCCAGGGATAGTATTAGAAATATCTGGTAAGTATGTTAAGACAGTGTTTTCATAGCTGTTATGACTTATGTAAGCATAACTAAATAGAAACTATGTAATTGAGATTATAATCAACACTAAACTATTGCAAATCAAGTGTTGTCTACATTAATTCAAGCAAAATTCATTCTCATGGTTTATCCAAGTCATATCAACTATTTATTATTTAAAATAAGTTGATTTAATTGTCAATAATTTATATGTTTACATTTCATAACTTTGATTTTGTCTTGTGAATGTTATTAATTTTAGCCAGAATATGAAAGGTAGATGCAGTAATAAAATGAATGTATATTACTTACAGATGATATCAAAGAATTGGAAAAAAAATAAAAAAGTGGCTAGATGACTCAAACAAAGTCAAAGATCAAAATGCTGTGCAGCCTAAAACTAGAAAACAAAAATCCACATGTAATTTAGATGAGATTACTCAAATAGATGAGGATTACATGGAAGAAACTAAAATTAAGGTATTTATACTAAAATGTATTAATGAAACTGATTCCAATTTAGCACCATAAACTAAATGAGTTAATTTATTAATAGAGAAAGGCTTTAGGAGCCAAAAAAAAGGTCACAAATGCCCTTGCAGTTGCCGCCAAAGAACTGATGGGAAAAAAAAGAACGTTTCGCATTTGTTCAAATGGAGGATATTCCGTATGTTTTGATAAACAATTTACGTGCTACCCTGACTGAACTCGTTTTTAATGGTGCAAAGTTTCGAAATGACAGAATTCCGGAAGGAACCTTCAGTAACTGCACACATTTATATGAATTTAGAATAGCAAATAGTGGTGTTAAAACAGTATCGGCAAGTGCCTTTGCAGGATTGGATAACTTGGAACACTTGGATTTGGTTAACAATGAAATTACATTTTTGGAAAAAAAGAACTTTTGAAGGCCTCAGCAAGCTAACACATCTTCACATTAGTAATAACAACCTGAAATATTTAGAAGAAGGACTATTCGACACCATCAGCAGCACCATCCATGAAGTTTGGTTGTTTGGTAAAACACATTTTATTACTTAATACTTTGGCTCGCTTTGGGGCAGTTAGCTTGTGTCTACTTGCAATGTAGTGGAATAAGTGGGTTTCAATGGGGATTTTTCGGTCATTTGTTTGATATCACTGTTCAGTGATATTCTGATAACTTAACAATATTCTAAAGTCAGCGGCCATTTTTATTGGAACGCCTGTTACTTTGTGTTTTACCCAATTAGGTCACAATTTCATCTCGAGAGGAAATACTAAAACCGCTTTTGTTAAAACGGGTGAATATACTTTGGCTTAATACTTTGGCTCGCTTTGGGGCAGTTAGCTTGTGTCTACTTGCAATGTAGTGCAATAAGTGGGTTTCAATGGGGATTTTTCGGTCATTTGTTTGATATCACTGTTCAGTGATATTCTGATAACTTAACAATATTCTAAAGTCAGCGGCCATTTTTATTGGAACGCCTGTTACTTTGTGTTTTACCCAATTAGGTCACAATTTCATCTCGAGAGGAAATACTAAAACCGCTTTTGTTAAAACGGGTGAATATAGTGTTATTTCTAAATGCCACAACTATTATTCGTGTAAATATCAAACATATTTACGTAAAACTATGTATGGCTACGTTCGTTGAAAACCAGACGTATGTAATTTTGGACTGACCCAAACTTATTCTGTATTTTCTTATTATTTAACTCTAAAAGAACCCTTGAAAAGTAGGGACCTAAGTGGTTTAGTTTTATTTTTCGCAAGAAAAGGTTTAAATCAGCTGCAAACCTTGTATTATCGCAATATTCACGTTGTGTAATGCATGCTTGCACTTAAATGTGTTTACCATTTTTCATCTACCAAAATACAATAAATTCTATTGTACCGGCAAGCTTGTACAAAGTTTACAGATATATATTCTAAGATGTAAAATGGTTTCTCTCACAATCTTGACATTTTAGGAAATTAAATGATTGGTATATTATAGAGCAGCAATTAATGTTTTGTCCAAAAAAACAGAAGCTCAAAACTTAAATGTAAGAAAGGAACCATCTTAAAATTTAAATTTATTAAAAAATTGACTAAAATTTCAAATTTTAGTTGGTTCTCTTTGTTTCAAATATCCTATTTCTATTTATTATTCTTTTGGAAAAAGTTGCATTGATAAGTAAATTTTAATGAAAGTTATTGAAAAATAGATGGATTTATTTTGCAGAAAATCCATTTCATTGCAATTGTGCTCTTCAATTGACTGGATCAAAGAGCAGAAATCGAAGAAGCCTGATTTCAGTTTGGGAAAATATAATCCAGAATGCGATACACCTGTGAAGGGCAATTTAACAACACTGGATTTTTACAACAAAATGCAATCACCAGTGAAGACAAAACAGATCACCATCAGAAAACTAACGGAGGTGTTAACCACTCTCTTGGAAAAAGCAAATTCGAGTTCATCGTCCACTTGTCCAGATGAAGACATGATGTCCAAACTGCAGTTGGCCCTAGAAGTTAAAAGGACACTGGTGATGCTTCTATAAAAGAAGATGAAAATGAAGACTAACTCAATTTTAAATAACTAAACGAGATGAAAATGTAAATTGGCATTTTAGTTATATTCATCTTGGATTATTTAAAATGTATAATCAAACATTACATTTAAATATGTTGTATATAAACATGTCTATAAAATCCTTCCTGCCTTCATCAGCCCTTTTCTACCTTAGCAGGCCTTTCTATTCTCTATTAACCTCTGTCATGCTCTACTGATACATATGGGGCCTTATTATTGCCCGGCCCTTTCCATGGACCCATTTTATCACTCGTTGATGGTTAGGCCCTATGAGTCCTTAAATTCCCTTTGGGGCACAACTCTCGAAACAACGTGTCCACAATTTGCATCTTTCATTCTGATTCTATTAGTACTTTGCTTGGGACTCGGCGTTGATCTTTAGGCCCTATATGACCTTAGATACTTTTTAGGGCCCTAAGTTCTACCCAACAATAACCAAAATGTGTCATTTATCAGTGTTACAGATCTCTGAGCCCATGACAACCTGCAGCTACAGCTTTAGGGCCAAGGACGGCTCTTCACCAGATGGAAGTCCTTTCAGAACCCATAGGCCAAGGACCTCGAGTGCCTTTTGGGCAAGAACACGCTGCTCTAGGACCCTTCATCATCATATTTTGGTAAGTTTTCGACACTGTCGACTTTACAAATTGCTCTCTACGGGCGGTTTTAGGAATGCAACGGTCCTTCGTATTGAGGGTTAGGGCAGGCAACATTGGACAACAGATCGCTGAAGCCCTTGAAACTCACGGGTAAGATGTAAGGTTCGAGCAAGTCGGTCCCAGAAACGTCCGGCAAAGGGCTTCGAGGACCCAGCGGCACCCAAGACGTTTTGGCCAATGGGCATTTTGGTAATTGCCCATTCAGTTTGGTACCATACGTGGTTCCGAAGGTCCCTACCTGTTTGAAGTCGGTGGCAATATTATAGATGGGCCCAATGCCCTAAGTGAGTTATTTCGGATTCTGATTAGATGCCCCTTGCTCCCACAACATCAAATACTGTTTAAGAATTAACGGCCCAACAACTTGCTTCGTCAACTGCCAACTTATCAATTTCAGGTCATTCACACTTCGTAAAATTTTCAACTTGTGAAGACGTTTCCTTGAATTAAATCAGATGTGGTTGAATAACCTCGAGTCCGAAATAGTAGCAAGTCAATTAGGGGAGACCGGGGCACAGTGGGACAACGTCTTTATAAAATTAGGTTTTATCAAGTCCTTTAATTTCGGATTCTGGTTAGAGGCCCCTTGCTCACTAAACATCAAAGATCCTCGAGAGGAGTATAGTTTGCCTAAGGTCCTTGAGCTCTAGATGCCCTTTGCTGTCTTAAAATTAGAGATCCCTCTTTCTGCACGTTAGAGACCCTCGATCGACGAGGCCACTGTGACCGTCATCTTGAGTCTCTTGGAGGCCGACATAGCCCTAAGTAAATACTAGATACGGCCCTAAGCCCTATGATGTCAGTATGAACGATCCCCAAACAATGTTATGATGTCGTTTAAGAACGGCCCCAAAGACTCGC
>JAQGAE010001007.1:0-26922 GCA_034696685.1 Julus scandinavius
AGCACTGGATCAACCAGCTCAGATGTAACGGGCGCCAGCACTGGATCAACCAGCTCAGATGTAACGGGCGCCAGCACTGGATCAACCAGCTCAGATGTAACGGGCGCAAGCACTGGATCAACCAGCTCAGATGTAACGGGCACCAGCACTGGATCCACCAGAACCAGTACAGAAGCAACTACCACAAATAAAAGTGATGGAACATCTGTAGCAACCACTGAAGCAAACCCAACAGAAGCACCAAATGATACAGTTGAGATTGTTATTATAGTTTTAGTAGTTGTCCTTATAATTGGAATTATTTTAGTAGTATTTGGGTTATTAAGGTCTAGGCTTTCGAGAAATTCGGTTGATCCGGATGTAGTTTAACAATAAGGCAGCTTTTGTAATTTGTATATAAGTATCATTTATATAGTGATTGATGTTATAATAAATTTGTTTTATATATTTTTAAACAATTTATTGAGTTTATAGAAAAGGTCTGAAATTGTCATTGCGCACTGAAAAATGTACTAAAATAAAAATCACCGAAAAGGAAATCCAAAAACAAAACAAGAAACATGAAACACATGTAAGTATACTATGTAGTTGATGTTTTCTTCAGACCAGAATTTTCCAGAATAGTCAGGAAAAATGCAGCAAAACAGACTTGGGCAAATTGTACTCATGAGTATGTAGATAATGATTGCGGGGATTCATGATCCATAGTAAAGTTTGCATGTATAATTAGTAGTCATACATATGAAATTAGTAATCAGACTTGGGCAAATTGTACTCATGAGCAGGAGTACTGATTACGAGTATATTGGAATAGTACGTCATAGGGAATTGAGTACAAGTATAATCAGAAATCAGACTAGTGCAAGTTAATGTACTCATGGATACGATCGAGTACTGGATTCGAGTATGGCGGATTGCAAAAGTATCGTTAATGATTTAAGGGCCTGATTAAGGCACAATTGACTAATTTGGTTACCCCAATTACTGACATGTTATACAGACGTGGATTTCTGCCATTTTTCCAATAAAAATAAGCATTTAGGTTGAGGGAATGTGCAGGGCCTTAACTATGGAAAATGCCTAGGGCCGGCCATAAAGGGGCCTAAGCTTTAAATTAAGCTAATTAAATTTAAATAGCTAATTAAGCTTAATTTAGCAGGGCCCTATTGCTTTGGAAAACGCCTAGGGCGCCCCTTTATGGCGGGCCCTATGCATTTTTGAAAGCTATAGAGCCATGCTCAAGTTAGCTTATTTAAGCTTAAATAGCAATAACTTAAGCTAGCGCCCCTTTTTGGCCGCCCTAGGCATTTTCGAAAGCTATAGGGCCCTGCTCCTCATGTTAGCTTATTTAGGCTTAATTAAGCTTAAATAGTAATCATTTAAACCAGCGCCCCTTTTTTCCGGCCCTAGGCATTTTCGAAAGCTATAGGGCCCTGATCATTCCCTCCACCATAATATCTTCTCATATAAAGTAGTTTTGTTGGTCATTTTTTAGACATAAAAATAACGTCCTTTTTAGTCAGGAAAATGACGTCATTATTTGGTCAGTGAAATGACGTCTTTTTTTTGTCATTATTTGGTCATTTATAGTTCGCCATTTTTTAATCAGAAAAATGACGTCATTTTTTAGTCATTATTTAGTCTTGTATAGTTCGTCATTTTTTGGTCATTTTTGAGTTCGTCATTTTTTGGTCAGTAAAATGACGTTAGTTTAGACGTTAGACGTCTTTTTTTTTAAAAATGACCAAAAAATGACGTCATTTTTTTTTCAAATTGCTACTTGGGTAATGTCCTTGCGTAGAACTCATGCAAACATAAATTATGAGTACCAATGCATAATCGTGTATAAATAGAAATACTTTAAACCATTAATTACGTACATTGAATACATTTCAGTAACGAAGATGGATTCGAGTACACACTTTGTTCACGTATACGAGAGCTTATTTGTATTCTCATATTTATTAAGATGTATGAAAGTTTCTTTTTAATTTTAATTGGTTATAATTGTAATAAAACCTACCGTACGTGTATAAAATAAGAGTTCCTTCCCTAAACTATATACTTTTGCAATCCGCCATACTCATATCCAGTACTTGTATATCTAAGAGTACAATATGCCCAAGTCTTATTAGAACTACTTAAAACTCACTTTGCATGTTTACTTGAACTCTATACTTACTATGGAGTATACAATTCCAATATAATGGTAATCAGAACTCCTGCTCATGAGTATAATTTGTCCAAGTCTGATTACTGATAATATGTACTCTACTCGTACTGTGAAGTATCATGATTCCACTGCAATCGTAAACGGTACTCTTACTCATGTTTCATGAGTACCATTTGCCCAAGTCCGTTTGTAAATATATACAATTGTGAGTACGTGTGTAATCGAGCGCATTGTACTCGTACGTTTAGAGTACTTTTATAATTAGTTTGTACTCGTTACTGCTCATTAGACAAATTTATTGAATATACTCAATTACCACCCAACACTGATGCGAGTGTAACATTGAAGTGTCCCTTTACAATTGAGGTTTTGGGGGGGATGGGGCCTTAGGCGTCGGGGTACTGCTATATATTTTTCAATTTACGGCCCACAATGTTTCGTTATTACGGCCAAATAAAAAAAATTCTGTAATTAAAGAAAGTGGCCAAAAAATATGATAAGTTACCCCAATTTTCACAAATAAGGTCGGATTTGGCCAGCAATAAAACAACTTATGGATTTCTCTTTGTTTATGAAGGAAAAAAATGAAAATCACAATACAGAAAGAATTGATTCTTTATACGGCTTTTCGCTTGACGGCCAACTTTTCCGGAGCGTATCTAGGCCGTAAAGCGAGGTATGGGTGTATTCTCATCTGACAAATGATACATTTCCCTTATGTGTATGGCACAAATGAGTGTACATGTATATTAATGAATACTATACAGTGCATATACATTTTATGTGTACACAGGTGGAAAAATTATATCTTGCATACCTATGGTAAATGCCAGATAGGCATCGAACAGATAAGAACTAGAATGATTACACATTTTAAACAAAGTTATGATTCTACCTAGGAATCGGTTTTACTTATAACCAAAAGTAAGTTACATTTTGACATTACTTAGATCCTTCTGAACATCTAGTGACTTTCTAACTAGTTTTTGGATCAGACTTAGCTTTTTTTGCATCAAAATCCATCACAGTGGCTTTTATTGAAAGTGGTATAATAGTAAATTATAACCCTATCTGCATTCATTTCATTTTTTTTAGAAAGAAGCAGTATTGAATATTTTAAAATTGTTCCAGAAACTTGTAGAAATTAAATTTATAACTGTTGCTATTTGACCATCAGAAGTTAAAAAATCAACCTGGAAATTCTGTATCAAAACTTTTATTTTTTTTAATAACTTCTACAAAACTCCATTGTGACGACACCAACTCATAATATACTTGCATAACAGGCATCATACCCTAATGTCAAAAGCATATCCCATTGCCTGTTGTTTAGAAATGAACATTTTCAAATAAGTAATAATGTGAGTAGGTACTTATAATTGGGTTTCATACCAAATATTCATGTAATCTGAATAGGTAAATATGATAACAAGCATAAAAGATGTACACCAGTAATACACGTGTATTTTTTCCTCACCACTTTGGCCGGAAGTAGACTATGAGCATTTCGGAAAAAATCAATGAAAAACTTCATAAAAAGATACATAATCTTGTGTTTTATTTGTTATCTATAAGTTTTAAGAATTAGACATTTCAACTCAACCCAAATTACCTTCAGTATAAAAATGTCACAACTAACCCATTTTACTTTAAGATACCTGACAACACAGAAATGTCTACCAGTTTTGCACACATGACAAGCCATATATGCAAATACAACATGTGTAAACAATAGCAATGACTATTTTAATTTCAACTACTTGAATTATTGGACTGCTATTAGAGACCAAAAATCTAAACAACCAAAAAGCTATTAAAAGACATGGTCAGTTTCACCACTCTGTTTAATTAGTCATTAGAACACAAATTATCGTTGTTTTTTCAGCTGCTGCAATCACTAAATCATGAGGTGACAAAATTGTTCAGTTTCAAAAATAAAGGTTTATTTGAGACAGTAATGCTATATAATACAAGAAACATATGATACAGTAAAAATAAAATAAGCACAACTATTTGCTTTGCAAACGCCAATTAAAGGAAAAAAAGAATCTTCTTACAAAAACTGAATATAAAACATTTTACAGGGTCTTTATATCCTTTGAAATATGTGTATGGGCTTGCAATTGTGAATGGCCATTCACAATGCCCGGTATCATCACTTCTGTTTCAGAACACAATTGAGCTGTCACTGAAATTTGCAATGAAACAGTTTGTGGAGGAAAGCAACTCCAATAACTGCCAACTTGAACATACCTCAATAATTCTATGAATTCGACAAGGTCAGTTCAGTGGATGGATAATGGACATGGGCAAATCACCATAAATGTACCATTTTTTGGTAATCTGTTAAAAGACAATGTAGTGTTCATGACATACCAACACTGCTTTCCAACACAAGCATTCAATACATCATTGGCTGTTCTAAAACACAGGCGACGACCATTTTCTCCAAGAACAACGCACAAGCACAGCGAACATCAAAACTAGATGCACTGCCAAATCTATCAAGTTTTGATTCAGTTTACGAATCTGCTTAACAAATATAGCTCTAAGCATCCACATGACAAGTTTCAACCCATTTAGGTTACTGCGCTTGTTCGAGGTTCATTCCTCCCAACCGCTTTGGTTTCCAGCAATTTTTCTGCATATCTCATCACATTAATGGTAACTTATCTACAGAGACTTATCTGAGATGTAAGCACAGAGATGTACATAAATTTATTTTAATTTTTCTTTTTTTTTTTGGTTTTATATTTTATTGCTTCCAGCTTCAATTTTCTTCACCGCACTGCTTTAATCACCGTCGCTAAAACGCCCAAACTAAGTCCTGTCATCAGCAGACTTTTCCAAACTTTTTTCTCCAATGCATCCTTTTGAGGAAATGATTCTTCTAATGTATCCTGAAAATACAAACAAAATGTTATTATTAATACATGTGGATTAAAAATAAACCTTATTTTATGTTTGATCAAACCATGCTCTCCTCGATTTTGTTGTCGCCTTGGTTTCACACAACTCCTGAAGTTATTTTAAGAATAATATTGCAACCATATGGTCAATTCTAGGTATCAATTAGCTGGACGGTCATTAAAACCAACTGGCCAAAGGGGCCTCATTCGAAAGGTCATGGGGATTAACTGATATCTCGTATCTACAAAACCTGAAGCCTCATCTCCATTTCTGTAAAAACATGAATCCCTAATTGAGCACAACCTACACGTCTGCCTCCACAACGTGGAGTCATTGAGTCATGCGACTATCCGGTCACAGCCTGTGGTTAATGACAGTCATAAGTACACTGGCTTCACTGTCGGTTATGACCCACAACGAACGAAAGACAAAAGAAGGCAGTGTTTAACCATACAGATCAATAATTAAGCTGGTCTATTCATGCCAAAAACAAGATAAACGATTTAATTATTGGTATTTCTGGGGCTATTTTGCACAGACATGTCGGTGACAATATCGCAACGAAAAATTAGTATCTGGATGGGTGTGGGTTGCTGTCAAGGTCCAACGATTATTAACGACAGAAAAGTGCAATAAAGAACATGCACAATTTTGAAACGAGGGCAGTGATTCCGCCCATTTCTCAAAACTATATGAAATTTTAGTCAAATAATCTCGTCAATATACAGTTTGTTTGCAATATTATTTGTAAAAATACACCAACCTGGCGGCTTCTACCAGGCGGGTAAGAATTTCTTATGAGATTGAAACGCCTTTTGTAACATGTTTAATACAATATGACGATTAACAGTCCTTATAGTTGTTCCCCAATGCAATTTAATGATATTTAAAAGAAAAACAGACATGGAATTTGAAAAAAATTCAATAAGGGAGTAGTTCACTGTCCTTCCTCTAGGTGGCATTGCACTCACCAAATAAGCAGGGGTTTTTTTAATGACATGCTCCCATTTACAAAAATAATATACCAGCAAATTTACAGATCACGGGACCATTTTTTGTTTGTTTACACGTGTATTTTTTCCTCATCACTTTGGCCGGAAGTAGACTAAGCATTTCGGAAAAAATATAAAATTGGAGGTAGCTTTATCCTGGGTCATCCTATTAACCGAATACGCCAAGGTGTATTTCAGAGGGCATGATCTAATAAATTCAGACCAACACTTGATGGTATTTTTATGGGTTTGGGTCTTGAAATAATCAAGTCTCCACTTCTATACGATTTAATAGACGCAAATAAAATTTGAATCATAATCTAGCGTGGAAACGTTTTCTAACAATAATAACAAAAAAATATTCATCATTAAATCTCCGTCTTGTATCACTGAAGTGAGACTGTCTGGCATACTTGCAACAATAGAGGAGTCCAATGCTATAAGGAAACCGATCAATATCGTGACTCTTTCAGTTTCCGCCCATACACTCACGCAATATTGCGCAAAATATAATTGATGTGAAATATGAAAAATGTCCATATTTAAAGAATATTCGTAAATCAAATCGTTGAAACAACCCAGCAGATATCCAAAAAATTGTGCAATATTGCTGAACTATTGAACCTTTTGTTTGGATAACTACAAGTCTATAAACCTGTAACAGTAAAGTAGAAGAAGGGTATTTTTACCAAAATTCATTTATTGTGCCAGTAAATGTCACCCCCTCCACGACCAAGCCATAAAAGTCCCCCATACTTTATTATTTTATTCGTAAGAAAATACAAGCATTAAGACAAGTTCGTTATATAAACACAATAAAAGAGTATTCGGTTTGAATGACTCCCCTTCTGCATTCTTCTGTTTTTTTTTTAGTGTGTACCTCCAACGCCGAGATCCACATTATTCAAAATTTCAATTTTTTTTGTAGCATCACTGCATTTTTAAATTTAGATATTAGCATTAGCACGTCAGAGTAGTCGTCATAAACTAACAAAAAGATGAAACCAGGCCATGGCAGTTCACGTGCAGGCAACCACGCACGGTCACACGATGTTGTGTAAAATTTAAATTACAAGTAGGCCGTGTGCAAAAAAAAAATTACATATATAAAAAACCCACGCCATGAGAACAAAGATATGCGCCACCTTATCCTGGCGGGTGGTCTGAATGGGGGCAAACCCACCCTTCATATCCCCTTTTCTAGGAAATGGGCCCGACCAGCTCAAACCGCATTCCATCTGCCTCGTTTTTTTCCTGGAAAAAACCTATAGGGAAAACACAGTTCGTGCATTGCGAAAACAAACCGATAATCCCCAAGGGCGCCCCATTCATAGTGCGTGAAGCAATAGCTTCGTCATACGAAATATTTGAACAATAAAAAAATGAAAGAAAATATGTTTTGAACATACCCATCCGCCAAAATCCCGAACCCATTTGCTGGCTTTCTCGCTCAAATATCTTCCAACGAAATTGCAAACGAATGCAGCCTTTACGCGATCCTCCTTGTGTTGACCATAATGGAGGGCGACGGCGTAGCAAACTGCAAACAGGGTTAGAATCCTTCCCCACGTTACGATTTCACCTTTGAAAAGTTCGTCGCACATTATGGTTAAAGACTGGTTTCTGTCCGTTTCCGTTGTTTTAATCGATTTCACGATAGTCGCGTACACAGCTCCGTGTTTTTCCAAAATTTCATTGACGAGTCTTACTACAGTTCTGGTGTATGGAGACTGGAAACGTGGCGACGGGGCATCGGGTTTTTCTGGGTAGATGGTGTCCAAAATGTCCCTTGTCACTGTTATGAATATTTTGGCGACGGGGTCACTTTCCGTCTGCATCCCCATGTTGTTTTTTGTAGTTGAGATTTTCATCTGATCCTCGTCGCTATCTGCGGGGTCTTCCAAAGAATGGTACGCGCTGTCACTGTATTCGCCATTCAGACTAGACTTTCTAGACGACGACGCATCGTCTTCTTCCGACATCAGTGTCGAATCGTTCCGATTTTCCATCGAAGGACCCATTTTCTAAACACAAAATATCGTGTGAAGCGAAAATTAGATGTCACTCCGAACGGCGCACAAATATTTCAATTAAACGCAATATGGTGGCGGTTAGCAACAAGAGCCTCGGGGTGTAGCCTTCTCTCGCATACTTAAAATATTTCGCAATTGCTTTGCTGCTATTGGCTGCTTTTGCGAATGGTGGGTGGAACCAATCAAAACTGTACAGAGTGCCAACATAGTTTTCTTTTTCCGTATCAGCAGGAAGGGGGGCGTACTGTGTACTGACTGTACAATCAAGATGTTCTCGGGGTTTTCATAGAAACCTTGAGGAGATTTCGTCACTCACAGTACCCACGCTAAATAAACTTTAAATTTATTGTAATCATCATTATCGATGCAACAAATTTCAAGCCACGTGATATCGTGTGACGTAAAAGCGTATTAAGTCATGCCCTGAGGCATATCTGACAGATGGTGTCCTATAGCTACCAAATATTCATTAATACAGGGTGTCCACAAAATTGATGGGTTGGAATTCAAGGCTTACATATTTAATTTTCAAGGACCCCTTCCCACACCAATTACTATAATTTTTTCCAAAGTTTTCAAATTTTGATGTGTAATTACATAACTAGACTAGTTTCTAAAATTAAAACAAGAACTAGTTCATTGGGCTCATTCAAGGATTGTTGCTAGCCGTGACCTTCAACGGCTAGCGTGCATCCAATCTTAATTCAGTTTAGCATATACTCAGCAGCATTTTCTAACGAATGCACTTTTAGTTTATGTATGGTAAAATAATTCTAAATTCACAACTACAATATTTAATGTTATACTGTACAACATACGGTAATCAAGCTAATTATACGCGTACCGGCAGTCGTGCAGCATGACTAAACTAATTGTGAACAAACCTTCAGGCAGCTGTAAAAGTATTTCGAAAAACGAGGTTTAATCTTTACAATAACATAACTTGCTACTTACATTTGTAGTCATTAAAGAGCTCCTGAAATACCTTGCGAAACTGAAAGCTGACTAAAAATGGCGGCATTCTTTGTCACATACATAGACTGTGCTGCCCTCTAGCAAAATGTAAGCTACGGAGTCTTGGAACGCTCCCCAGCAAACATTAAATGAACCAAATAGAGCAATTTAAAAAAAAAATTACACTGTATGTATATACTTTAAAAAAAAAAAATGTTTTTCAAAACATGTATAGTTCATCATTTTGATTTGAGGGGGCAGCACGTGTCTTATTAAGCTCTACAAAGTCTACAGGAAAGGGCGCGGTGATACGCCGCAAAAGCCTCTATTGACCTCTGGTTAATGGCAGTCTGAATTACCAAGTTTCATATTATTGTTGTTCTTGGTTGGGAATATGAGCATACTGCGAACATTACATTGTTATAAAGGAAGGAGTACAATCTCAGCCTTTGTTTGGAAACTATTATGGAAAAACATGAAACCCAATTTCAGGATATCCTATAGCTACCAATAGTGAGACTTGCAATTTGCACCTCAGTTAAATTGTGTATACCGTCCTTCCGCCTAATATTCAGCAAATAATGGTACTTTGTTTATTTAGAAACACTTACTAAGATTAAATAAAACCACATTTTGATGAAATGTTTCCAAGGCAATTCCACGTAGGTAAATTAGTATAATCAAGTGTTTTTCCAAACTTCTAACACCTTCAGTATCCTACACTTCAAGTTTCGAGTACACAAAACTGAAACACACAAAAAAATGAAAATTTAGATTCAATTCAACTCAGTACCCTACAGTCAGAAAATAAACGTCATATGGTAAGGGGGTCGTACCCACCCCCATAAATAGATATTTAATAGCAGACTAAATATTTAGTTTTTAAATTTTTTTTCTTATAATTTTTATGTAAATTGTAGACCAGAATTGCACAATACTTAAAATTAAAATCTAAATTAAACTAAAACAAATTAATACAAAAATGATGCATAACGTTTCAAAGAAACAAATTTGAATATAACTGGTATAATTTAAGCCCAAAAGTGAATTCCTAGGATCATAAAAATATAGTCTAATATGTGAAAATGTAAACATAATTACCAAACTCCTTAAAGCGAACTTATTTTTTGCAAAAAAAAGCACTTGTTTACGTTTTAATCTCCCGTTTAGTGACACCTAATGCGCACTTTTGCATACAGAGTATATGGTTACTCGGGGGTGTATTATGAAACTTCCTTTCCCCAAATCACGTGCACATCAATAAAATTGCACATAATTACGATTTATGATGTTATTGTGTATGATTGTCGAAGTTTCTAGGCACCATGGTTCGTAGGTTGACATTTCTAGATATTATGGTGATTGACATAACAGTTCCAAGAATATCACGCCTGTCGATAACACCTCTAATCTCTGAAATGCTTGTGAATGTTTACCAATGCGAGCTTAAAGTGAAAACAATTTTTTGTCAATTTCCGAAAATTTATATGTCATTAAAAAATTCACCAATCGCTTGAAGAATTGACTCTTTGGAATTTGTTACATCTTTTTTGGATTAATTTATAATTATTAAACACTTTTTCTGATAATTTTTTATCAGTTTACACCGACCTTGAGATGTCTCTTCCAATATGCGGTTTCCCAGAAAAGTTGAAATGACATTTCATGCATGTGGTTTCTCAGTAAAGTTGAAAGAGGAAGGAAGTTAAGTTGAAGTTAAAATGTTCCAAATCCTGAGGATGTTTTTATGCACAGAATGAACAACTTAACCTATATACTTATGAAATGCTGTTGATACATTATTCAGGAGAAAATCAAAGTATTTCCATCCTAAATCCTTTATTTTTATTCAAGGAAATTGTTCTTAACTTTCAACATATCCTTCCATTTTTACAAAGCTATAGAAAAATTCTGAGCAAGGTTTCACAAATTTGTGAAATCGAATTCAAGTATATAATATACTAAAACAAACCTTCATGAAATATCATCAGATGTAAACTTGGTTCGAAGCGGCATAATATGAGCATTGTAATCTTTAAACTGATGTCCTCTAAGTGAACTTGCAACATGAGTCAGTTGCAATGCCGCATCAGGATGTGCTGTGCCCGGCAACAAGGTACACTCTCTTTCCATAATAGATGCCATGCCATCTAATAAGTCAAAAAATCCAAAAGATAGCGCAGCCCTCCTCATCCGATTTAATTCCTTAAAATATATCAAAGGAAAATTAGGCAATTAATTTATAATGTTTATTAAAAGCCATAAATTCAATGTTGTTTTTTGACCAACCTTATAAAAGCTTTGTGTTTTTTCAGGTAATTTACGGGCATGTCGAAGTATTTTTTGAATGTCGGCCTACAAACACAAACAACACTTTTAGGGAAATATTGGTAAAATAATCTAACAATATAACCAATATAAAGCAATGTTAGTGTGTGCTGTTGAGCTGTCATAAGAGGGTAAATTACATCAATGGCACAAATATTGTTTTAAATAATACCAATGTTACCTGAAGACCAGACTGCCGAATCCATACCACACTGCTCTGAGCATAACTGCGTTTTCCAAGAGGTTTTACAGGGAAAGTTGGGTCGTCTAATTTATGCTGCTGAGTGGTAGTCGCTTCTGATATGGATAACAAGTTAAATTTACCAAGCCAAGGTATTGTATCCACACCTGTAAATTAAAATAAAATGTGTATGAAATATTTGTTCTACCATGTCATTGCAATAAACTGGAAAAACCTAAAAGCTATATTTTTATTATTTTGGATTTAGGAAAAACTAAGTTCAGAATAAAAGTTTTAATCCATCCAAGAAAAAATTAATAAGTATCTGAAATATGACATTGTAAACACTTAATGCTACAATAAAATATAAAAATACAAATGGTTATATAATTTACCTGGTTCAAATACTGTCAGCATTAAATTAGATTTCTTTTTACTGTCTGCCCATGAATAAAGCATTCCATACCAGTCTTCCCTAAAAACGCAAGTGAAATCGATATGCAACTATTGAACTGATAATTAGATTTTATGCAAATATCAATACTGCCAAATTCCAAGAGAATCCAGTTTGTTAGAAAATATTTAAGCATTCATGTACTTTAAGGATTTCAAAACTTATCACTTAAAAATAAGGTATCAAAATAATTCCATTTACAAATATTAACATTATTGAATAAATAACTAAATCTAATTCTTGAATTATTCTTGCCCAGAATGGGTTCTACAATTGGTGGCAAATTTAAAAAAAAAAATCATACCCTAAATGACACAAAGCCACCATTCCTTCGACTTTTAAACTACCGTGAAGTAAAACACAAAACGAGGGAGTTTTGCCATCATCTGCAGTGCTAGACTCATCGTCACCACTGTTAGTTTCCATTTTCACTTCTCCTTCACGTTCTCCTATGAAAAAAAAAAAAATGTTAAAAAATAATTTTAGCTCTATGATCAATCAATTTTAATTGTTCACCAATTCACCAAAATAACCTACATGTAAGAGTGAAAAAATGCTGACAAACCTTTAGGAGTGGCTACAGGCAAAACAAGATGCCTGGAGTAGGCTGCAGGACTAGAAACATCGTTCATATCGAGGAAACCACAGATCAGAATGTTTGAAGATACTGTACATTTCACCACATCAAAATCCTTGGATTTCTGATATAGTTCTGGTGGCGGTGATAGTTGTATATGTGAAGACAAATTACCACAGCGAAGCATCCCATGAAATGGCACATAAAACGTCTCACACAATTTTTGAAACATCTGTTGTACATTCTTCAAAGAAAGAGGTCCTCCAGGAACAAAAACCTGCCCTTCTCCTCCATTAATGTCTATTAGTTTTTGATAAAAAGATATACTATCAACGAGATTTGGCTCCGCAGGATTTTCTATACATAAGACGTGTACTTTGGATAAAAACGGGAAAGGTAGTGGAAATGGTTCATCATTGAATTTATCTCGCTGCCTGAGTGACTGCACGCGTGCTTTTAAAGATTTGTGGCCAATGCCCATTCGACCGTCAGTAATTAATATCACCTGCATAATGTGAAAAATAAATATAATTAACACTACAATTTAAAAAAAAAATTTAAATCGTTACATTTTCTGCTTAAAACTTTTAAGTAAATCTTTCACAACTGTATATCGTTCTCTTATCAAGTGCAAGAATTTGTTAATATGCAAATGTGATTTACAACTGCTGTCACAATACATTTTTTTAAATTTGAAGTATTTTTTCTACATCATAAATACCTGACACAAAGTTCCTGTACCCCATTCGTCCAAAACCAGAGAATGGACTCCAGCGAGTCCAATTTCCAAGCAAGTTTTCCCATAGTTGCCATATTCTTCGGCTTTCGAGAGACTGTTTCTGATGCTGTCGTAATCTCGAGTGAAAGACACTGCGGATTCAAATTGTGAGGCGAATAATGTCTGCAAGAACAAAATAACGTGTTCAACGATAACGCATAATTGCATTACAGACTGGACTCCTGAAAACGAATGTTTTTGGCCCACCCTGTGAATGCATATCTATTAGTTGATCGAATATGACTTATAGATACTCACAAGAGCTACAAATTCTAATTTGTAATTTACAGATAGGTAATCCAGGATGATATTTATCCCTCGTATGGCCAAATGTCTTTTCTGGAGTTCTTCTGTGCAGTCCGGCATTGGGACTGGTTTGGCCATAGAAAGTGAAACGTCGAGCAACAAAATAGTAGGCATTTTGCAACCTGGAAGCATGATACTTAGATTTTATGAACAGTCAAAGACCCACCTATTAACATCTGATTAATTTAAATAAAGAACTTACCTTAAATAAATCGAAAAACAAAAATAAATCAACGTAAACACAGCGGCTCGAAAAGCTAAGGATTATTACTCCATGTGCACAGTTTCCCAACGCCACCTAGTATCGACTAATGACAACAAAAAATTACAGGGTGTCGCGAAAGTTCATTCACTAGTACCATAACCCTTTTTATATGTATTACATAGGGACCTATGCTACTACAGACAAAAAATACACATACAGAATATTTTAAGAATATTTAGGATGCTAATTTCGATATCAGCGTAAAATGACATTAATACTCAATCAATTCAATTCGCATTTCAAAATAAAATGACGATGCTGCAAAAAAGAACGTTTTAGGTAACTGAAATTACTAAAATTAAAATGTAAATAAAAAACGATAATTAATCATAATACCATGGTTATTGCCTGACAATACCACCCATTTTAAAAAATTAGAATGATACTGAATGCTCTCATAAATTTCTCAGAGTACTGGGAAGTGGCAACATTATATTTTGTAGTATATAACATATAAGATTTTTTACAATGGCCATTGGATTTAAATAAGTTTGTACGTATTGTAGTGTTGCTTCACATCGTGAGAATTTATGAATGTACCGTAATTGGTTTTTTGAATTTATTTAATGGCACCCAAAGGCAATTGCGGTCATAAATGCGTGTGGGTAAAACATTGCACGGTGTTAATTAGAATGTAGAAGAGACCAGAAATAAAATCGCCAATTTTTAGATAAAGCTCAATGGCATTCCACTATAATTAAACACCTACATTATAGTAAATGAGTTATGGAAAAATTAAAAAATCTAAAGCAGGGATGTTTTCAAATTTTCAACTGAAAATAATGAATTTTATTGTATATTCCAGGATTTTTCAACTGGTGTACCGCAGAAGTTTATGGGATGTGTATTGTTGAAACATTTTATTCAAGCAGATGCTATAATTTTTATATGAATTTCTCTGCATATTTCAAGAAATTTCTCCAAAAATGTCATAACCTCAGCAAGATGTTGGGTTGTGCCATAAACATGGTACCTTTCCGTGATAAGTTCCTAGTTTAGTGTGTCACGGGCTGAAGAAGGTATATAAAACAACGGTGTATGCACTCATGACCATTAAGTGGTGAAAAAATAACATCAGATTGCATCTTATTCTATAATCTGAATTCTGCCCAACGTTACAAAATAAATATAGATTATTTCAATTCTGATGTCATGGTGCATGACTCATATTCTACCCCATACAAATAATAAATGAAAGATTCAGGAAATGGTATTCTCAGTCATCTTTCAAAAGATGTCTTGCTATAATGTTTTTATTGATTTATCTAGTACATAGAAATGTCTATGTCATCCTGTAATATATACCCTAGTCACAATTTTTCTGGGGGATTTTAGCTTCAAATGTATGTTTTTCTGCCCTGGTGAAATCCAAGAAATCTTGTTAAAAACCGTACAGCTCATGACTTTTCCATTCGTAGATTGTACGTATGGAATGCCCCCTTTTCCAGCAATCTTTTGATTAAAAGTATAAGCATTAGATCAGTGCTGACCTCCTACGGTGCTGTGCTGTTCTCTCTGTTGCCAGCTCGATTTCGTACTATATCTTTCACGAATTTCTTTTTTTTTCTACTTGTCAATTGCTAGTAATTAACTCATAAATAGTTAAGCCTACCTTTGTGGGTCCTATTAATGCGCCTCCGACGTTGCTTTAGTTCATCCACAACTGCCCATTGTACTGTACAATTAAATCGTGCCATACTCCAATCAAATCACTGGCTGGGCTGTCTTTCCTGATGGCAGGTGAATGCAGAGAGGCAGTGTTCAACGTACATCGGAAGTGTTCTGCTGGCTTGCTCAAAGACGTACATGGCATCTCTGAAAATGTGAGTACACATTTTTAATTATTGTATATTGTAAGCTTTAAGAGCAATCCCAATTAGTTTCAGACTTAAGAGGAAGCGACTATGAGCCCTAAGATTCAATGCGGCATTTTGAGCATAGATATTTTTGGCAGCAACTTTAACTTCGATTTCCATTTCACCATATTGATGCATTTTTTTAGTAATATTATCAAAGGGAAATTGGATTTAGTGGTAGAATAAGATGCTATTGACATAATTACAATGCTAGCAAACAACTGTTGTGTAATAGTGTCTCAATGATTGATTATTCATCAACAATTCTGCTGAATTTACAAAAAAAATCATTCAACCGTAAAATATCCAGGGTTCATGAATTTATTAGAACGTAACTTTAAATGGAGCAGTTATCAATGGGATTATTTCAATATTCAAATTATAAGGTGTTCATATTCTGTCGTTGCTAAGTTATTACAACGAGATGCTAAACACTACAGTAATAATCATCACTTTTGCAGTTAAAACTTTTTTAAATTTTGCTAAAATCGATTAATTTACAATATTGTGCTCAGCTTATCGAAACACCCTGTATATTGAAAGGATAAAAAAATATGGTAATCAATAATCCATACTTATTGCTCACTAATTAATTATTTGTAAAATTCTGACCTTATTTTTTATATTACCATGTGCTTTATTAATAGTCAGCGCCAATTAGCGTTAAGTATACATTATTAATTCGAACTACACTATAGTAGCAATCAAAAGCCATTGCAAATTCCTTGACTTTAATTGTTATTATTAATGTATAGATTAGATGCAGTAATTAAAATTCAGTACAAAATTACACATAAAAACAAGCACTAGTTTTTATATTTATCTTTTAAATTTTTAATCATTACATGTATTCGAGTATTTTATCTATCAAGGATTACATATGGTAAAAACTGCATCCTCTTAAATTATCGTTATAAAAGTTTAGGTTCATTCTTCATCATATATGCCTTTGTATATAACAAATACAAGATCACATTTTTTTTTATAATTGGATTTCTGTATACATTGTATGTGTGTTTAGGAATAGTGCGTTTGCAATGCATGCATCCATGTGTAATGCAGGCATCCGTGTGTTGTGTGATTGCCCACCATCTCGGGGTAATTTTCTCATTTTCTGCTCCGTGACCATTAATTCCTGTTGACCTCCCATCATGAATAAAACAACGAACACGTTGTATTTCCCTAGTTTCCTATTGAAAAATAAAATTAGGCTTAGGCGAATTACGCCTCGAGTTTATTAGGTCTACTTGTACTTGTCCAACTTGAAATCAACATGCAGCATTGAAAGTAATCTCTCCTCGGTCTATTCACCAGTATTTCCTATAGCCTACATGGAACGATTGCATAATTTACAAGCTTGTTTTGTAATATTTTTGCGATGCCAACTGCAGCACTGCAGTAGTTAATTTCGTCACGCCTCCGATTCACGCCAATGTATAAGCCAGTATAAAAATTATACAGACAGCATCCGTTATGGCTAAAGGCAAATAATTTGTATTGATTTGTTACACGATAGAAATGAAAGCACATGGACTGTTTCCTAGAAACCTTGCCCATATATACTTCCATAAAGGTGCATTGCCCTCTCTGATTCAAGAAAACCAGGTCTATCATATACAGACAAAAACCTTCAACCAGCGCTTTTAAAAAAAAAAAAAATATCGATAGAAATGCAATATTAATTTTTGCAATGCTCTTCCTATAACGTTATAGAATAGGGGCTTCTGCTCCCCCAAAAATTTCATGTTAATAGTGGACTGTTCGAATGACATTTTCGGTTTGAACTACTTATATTTTTCGTCCTTATTACCATCATGGATGTTAAGGTAGCGCCTGCCCTGTCGCAGAACATGCCTATTTGGCCAAGAAAATTGGTTAACATTATTGAGGACTGATAGCTAACAACCAATACACAGCAATGTCAATTTATACTGAAAAAACATTGTATGCAAAAATAGCGTTTTGTGATTCAAAGCATGCGTAGCACGCAGAGTAGAACCTCGGTAATCCGGACACCGCATAAATCCTATCCATTCATCCTTGTTAAATCTTAGCGTGACCTTAGCACAATCGCAGTCTGTCTCCAAAGCAATAAAATCAAGTTAGTTTCTAAAAGCAAATTAAGAAGAAAACTAATTTAGCTTGCATTCAAAAAATTTCATTTTGCATTTTATGTATAAAGAAAGATTGTGCAACATACCTCCCCACCCCGAAATACCAATGCAAGTACATTATCTTGAATTATGTGAAACAACAGCCGGTCTATGCAATAGAAAGTTAATACAGGTGATTACTGCAAGCTTTAGGACATCATTACTACTTTATTTATGAGATTTAACAATGTCGATTAAGATTTCCAGCAAATCCGAACCATCATTCATACAATTAGCTGATACAGTAACTGTCTTTGTTTCTAGAAAATGTTAGTCCATACTATTTCGATGGTATGCCATATTGTGCAATATACTAACATCCATACTGGGTAGGGATACATGTCCAGCGCATACCCATCTAAATTTATAGCACTTCTGCCTGAGATAAATTTTAAGTATGGGCTTGTCCATTTATATTAAACTAATCTATTTTACAGCTTATTTTACAGCATGTGCAATAAATGGACATCTAAGCTCGTTAAAGAGTACTGGTATATAAAGTGGCATATATATATACATATATGGTGGCATATACTAATAGTGACATTGTTAATGCCGCCTTCACATATGCAAATATCAATAACACAATAAAAGAGGAAACAATTTAAAAGTTTTCTCATAGCTTCCAAACAATCCCTCCAGGGACATTCAAACTGTACACATGAACGGCAAATGTTTCCATCCTGGTGTCTCAAATCCACTAAGTCTTGGGAGAACGTTGCCATTTCATTTACCAACATGTTTATATATTATTATGAAACTCCCCCGCAAGCAAACAGAACACATGCATTGAGTCTATATATATTTAACAGTTGGTGTGTATTAACAGCTTGACTAAGAAAATACTTCTTAGTCAGGCTCATATTGATGGAAAAGGGCGGGGAATTAAGGAATGTTTAAGGAAAATATGAGGAGTCATGTAATAAATATATTGATTGAGATGATGAAACTGCGCCACAGATAATACGGGTGTGGCAGCTGAAGACAAAGTTTAATGAGACTTTGGCTAAAACGTTGCAGAAATTGCGTCTTTCGTCCACAAATTGGAATGATTTGACGAGTTGAAATTCTCACCAATATTTTCATATCCACATATATTAAATCAGCAAATTTTATCGCCGAGAAAACGATCGCATAGTACTAGGCAGTCGACATTTTTCATGCAAATGGAATTGGGGCGTGTTTGTATTGGTAATATTGGGTGGTGTAAAAGACCTTTTTTGTGTGCATTACACATCGTATTTCCAGATGGGTGTATGCGTTTCACAAAATCTACCGTTCCTCACGCATGCATGCCCGATTACATGATAGAATATAGATAAAGACAAAATTATTAAACCACTTCTACGTATATATATATATATACATTCCTTATGCACACAGGTACGACGATGACTTGCCATTGCGTGACTGTATGCATCTGACACAAGACTAATGGTTATTACAGTCTGATCATTCGGATAATGCAGAACTCGACACGAGATATGAAGTTCATGCAAAAAGATCGAGTCATACTTAAGTTGTTTATTTCAAATATTTAATGCCTGCGAAAGTGCCTATCAGAGATGAACACTTAGTTGCAGCTGAGATGCATTAATTTCTTATATGCACGCCAATATGAATTTCTTAAAACTATTTTTAAATATTGGAAAGAAATATAAGGTTATGAATTCATATAATATTCTCATATTAGAGAGAAAAGCAACTGTGAACAATTGGTCAACTGTAGGTTTATTCGATAAAATGTACCCACGAGAAAGGTATGGCGCTCCATATATAGATAACGAACTTTATTGGCGCCGTTCTAGTTAATCGTGGGGTATAAAATATAGCTTTCGTGTTCTTAACACCAAATAAGTAATATTTTCTGTTTTTGCTCACGTTTTCCCGAAGGAATAATTTTCAAGGAAAAAAAAATGACTATGACATGTTTAGACGCAAGCAGTGTTCGAGTTCATATAGGAAAAATGGCCATGGAATGGCTAATATTAGCAATAAATGACCCTTGTAATGTTGAATCTCGTACGTCACAATTTATTGTGATTTCCATTGTTGGCATGTACGCATCGGTTTCGACGTTTCCATGGTGGTCTTTTAACGAATTGCTCTCGACCGTCATAATTTAATGCCCATCCCTTCGCCTATAAATGTATATTGTGGCACGCAAAATTTCATGGAAACCTCCCTTCATATGTATAAAACTAGATCAGGTCTTAAATTTTGTTTGCTCATTGAACTACTTTATAACGACACGTCTTTTCCATGGAAATCATCTTGGCTCGCACATATCCACCCGGGACTCCCATAGGGTCGTTACGGATGTTTTAATGACAGTTCCCAAATCTCATCTCAGCTAAACGACAAACCACGCAACTTGAGTTAATAGGTAAGCATAATGGAAAGATATGAATGATTAATTACGTCCCTTAAATAGCGACTATCTTCCAACAATGCTATCACCCATCTTTAGGTTTGCGACGCTGTGAAATGCGTCCAATTTGAAAACAGTGTGCCAATGATGCGTGCCATAATGAATATTAGAACTTACTGCACAACAGCTAATTAAGAAAAATGTATTTTCGAAAAATGCTAATGAAATAAAGCGAGTTATACCAATCGCTAATTAAAACAACTGGCCTACTTGCACATAGTCACTCAAATTGAAATTCAAATATCTACTTTTAAACCATTCACTAGATGCTAATTTATACATCTGATATAAAAAAAAGTAATTAATGCAATGGGAATTGATAAGTACATATGAAAAAGTTGAATTTTTATTACAAAAAGGCAGTTCCCAAATTTTCCCAATTTCTATACTTATGTAGAAAACATTTTTACTTAATGTTACTTAATTTAAGCCCTGATGAATAGTCTTAAACAGTCTTTCAAACTTTCAACTATCACTATATCCGCTAATATTTATTTATAATTACACTGTGAGTCATAAAAAAGTAGAACCTAATAAAAAAACGCAACTTCGTGAAAAATGCTTCGATTTAAATGATATTTGGAACTTACATAGAACAATAGTGTAGGAACAAAAATGAATTATGAAATGTGCTCAAAATGTCCTCCGGTAACTTTTACACAAGCTCGGAGTCAAACGCGTGATTCTTTGATTGACGAATAAATTTTATGCTGGTCGAGTTCCATCCAAATTTTCTTAATTCGTAGATTCGAGTCTTCGATATTATTAATCTTCGATTCGTAAACCTTTTCCTGGAGAACTTCACACATTTTGTAGTCCACTGTAGTCCACCGGACCGTTTAGTGGTCAGTGGTTGGGTTCGATGAACTGTCGCGTTTCCCGTTGCTGAAGTTCAACTGTTTCCCGAGCACGGTGTTTTGTTTAAAAATGAAAAAAATCCGAGATTTGTCGCATGTCTGGAAGAAGTTTTTTATTCCTACACTATTGTTCTATGTAACTGACGAATTTAATTTAAATCGAAGCATTTTTCACGATGTCGTGACTTTTTTATTGGGTTCTACTTTTGTATGACTCACAGTGTAATTCTCAAATGTATTATTTTACATGTTTTGTGTTGACCATCAATCCATGCCTTTTACCTATGCAATCCTTCCATTAAGGATGAAGTATATATAATACAAAGTTGAGGTCAATATCCCGAAGCATTACACTTATACTGAAATTATTTTCACACTTAGAAATACCAGATTCTTCTATAATAAAAACTACCAAACATTCCGTTGGCACGAGATTGTAAAAAAATCAAAAAAATCGATTCCTTATGTACGTTCAAGGACCTTCGTATGATTTTTCTTCATACCATCTACAGCAGTATTGAAAAAAAAAATATTGGCATTTCTGATAACCGGAAGGAGGATGGCTACCTGGCGCCAAGAAAGAAAAACTAGTTTTCAAGCTAGACTAGAACGAAATCTCGATTATTCTCTAAATTCCTCAGGGAAACATTACGAAAGTAAGGGATGTGTAAAGTTTTTGCTCAGGGCTTCTCTTCACGATTTCTCAATTAACTGTTATTATATATGGCTGATCTAGCATTTAGTTACCTATAAGATTTATAATAAGAAACCCTTTTTCTCTATAGGTACATCTTTGTTACTTTTTACCACTAGCCTGAGTTTAGTAAATTCAATTTAACATCAGTACCATTCGTGAGGAAACATAATTGTATTGAACATAGTTTTAATCAAACTGCTACACACTCGTCAAATAAAAACAAATATCAAAGGTTGTACTGATTGTAAAGAAATTAATAACTCAATTGCATTTAAAAAAGTACGTGTTTTAATTATATGAAAACGTGGCTACTTCGTTAACAATCAAACATTTCTTGCGAGGCTAGTCACTCAAAATGTCATAGACGCAAGCTGCCTCTTGGTTTCAAAAACCATAATATTTTATCGATCTGGCAATAAAATCAAAATGTTTGTTGGTTTGGTGATGGTTATTTAACGACTTTACCCCCTCGAGCGGGGGTGTTATGCTAACACTACACGTTTGAGATGACGTGAACAATATGCTTTGGCAATATATTATCACGAGGTTATTTAATATTCAGTCGGTTATTTTATTCAAAAGATCAGTGTCTTGTTCTTAGGAACCATAATTTATATTTAAACGACACTGCGGTTCTTAGAAGAAATTAGGTAGACTATTTGTAACACCAATTCAAAGTTTCTCAGAATGCTAGATCAATCAATGCTGAAAAATTCCCATGACTCGTATTCTCATTTTGATTGCGACACTTCAATTTATCTGGGTAGAAAAGTACATATATATGGGTATATATGGACATACGTATATTCCTATATACAGTGTATACATACTTGTACAATATATAAATGATCATATAATGACATATTAGTATATTGTATTTAGTAGTTTCTGCCATATTAATAATGTAAGAAAACATCAAAGTCTATATAGGTTATTTGCATACATCGACATAAAAGTTAAAACGCCATTTGTTTCAGACATATGTGGAAATATCATAAACAGACACATAATATGGCATATCATTTTGAAACTCGGATGAAAATGAAAATATCATAGGAATTCCCATGACGGCCATTTTGATTCAAAATGGCGCTGATGACAGTCGCTGGAAAGCTGGATAAAGCATCTTCTTGATTTTTGTTGACCTCCATTGGAACTATCATAAATGGTCATAACTGTATATGAGTCATAACATGGCATACTTGGCCCAATATAATTTCTACACAAGGATAAGAATGAAAATTTGCAAAGATGGGTTTCTGGAATGTCCTTGTCGGCCATCTTGATTCCAAATGGCGCCCATGGCAGTCGCTCCAAGCTGCATACAGCATCTTCTTGATCCTTGTACCAGGTCTCTGTAGGTCTTTGTAGGTGGCCCCCAAAAAATACGTCTTCCAACTTCCGCCATCGAATTTCGCCATGTATACACGGAGTCCCAGCACTGATCTTGTGAGGATCCATGCTGAATTTCAATTTGAACCATCTTCCACTCCACCCTGAGCTGTCAACATGGCAACATCCCACACTTAGCACGCATGTACGCATCGTGCCACAAAAGCAATAGACCGTTAGTTCGCCTTTAGTTTTGCGTATGTAGTAAAATTCTGCGTTATTTTTTTTTTCTTCTCTTCTTCTGTCTGTTCTGGAAATATATGAAGGGCTCCTCCTCGGATGCGTCGTTTTTGACCGACCGAAACCGGCGAACCCCACGGTCAGTTACCGACTGCCGGTTCCGGGGAATACACTGGCTTTATCGATCTTAAAAACGTCAGATTTGGCGAATAACTGCTGGAGATAAGGAGGTTCCCTTTTTGCGGTTCCAGTGTATTGGCAGTTGAGCCTGGACTTGCAACTTGCTCGCGTTTTGCTCCGCATTTTAGCATGCCGAGAGTGCTATTGGATGCCTGATGCGAGATGGATGCGTAAGTTTGCATTCTTGTCTTATATTCATATATGACGTAGGCGTCTTTGGATATGGTAAATTCCCTAACATTGCCACTGCCTGCATATTGCATGGATTGGGTTGAAATGCGGAGAAAAATCAGTAATAGGGATTTTTTTTATAGTGTCGTTTAAGACCCTTTTCAAATAGCCACATGTGCACTTGACAAGATGCTTTCGAAATTATTGTTTGTTTGGGTCTTTTGGGAGGCAAGCAAGCACTATACGTATATAAACTATCAAAGTATGGTAGAGTTTATGAGCACTTCAATGTTTTTTGAAATATACGATATCGTGAATCAAAATTTAATTTAAATTGTCAATGTGATCGATGTCATTAACATAGTAATAATCCATGATATGTCTTTACAAATAGTGCTGATATATACATGTTAAGCTTATTATACCGGATAACGTATTCCATGCAAATTTAATAATTAAGATATTACTGGAATTAATTATTGTAATTTTGTGTAGAGTACTCAAGAAAATTTCAATAACCGGACAGTTACAACGAACGAAACTTTTAAATATTAACATATATATATTGCCACTAGTCTCTTTCGTAATTAGCACTATTATGGTTTTAATACAAATGTGTTACTGAAATTGGTTCTACAGCTTTTATTACTAATTCGCACCTAGGGGTTTACTATAGTGGTGTTACTTGAAATTAAAACCTAATTTATTATCAATTACTAAATATTATACAGTAGTGCCAAATTTACAATGGACACCATAATATTTTTGAATTTTAATGAGCATATTAATATAACAAGTGATTTCAACCACATTCGCTTCAACGAAAATATTGTAATATTCGACTTTGTTTTACAGTAGATGTGGTAGAAAGCATGTACGGTAGTTCTAACCATAATATTTAGCTATAATAAAGATTGTTCAATGGCTCTATATTTCGTAAATCTAGGCCTAATCTGATAGCAACAAAAAAAAACCCATCATATTCCATCAAGGGGCCAAAAACGTGTTCTGTTATAAAGAACTCTTCTACGACCCATTCAAATGAAATATCAATCAAAGTAAGATTGCCATCACAGGATGACAACCAGAGATAGTTGATGAACGGCCCTTTATAGATTCAATCCAAGGGAACATTTAAATTGGTCTAAAGCCCTTCAAATTTTCGTGTATTTCTATTGTGTTTTTGATGCACGTGGATGTTATGTATGTTGTATTAATTAATGCGGGTGTGATCGACATACCGATGGTGTCATATGATTACAGACCCTCTAAAATACCGTTTAGAAGTTGATGCACGTACTCAAAAATTACTTAAGCGATGTCAGCGCCACGCATTTACATGTGGCAGGAAATTTATTAATGTTGTATAAATAAAGCTTATTCATGGGCAACAAGGCGCTATGCTTCAGTTATGAAACCTTCACACTTTCTATGATTAATTGGTTTAACTGTCTGGCATCGCTACCATTTACGCGAATTTCATTAAAAATGCAAGGGGGTGCATTTAAATTGTTTAAATAATCATTAGCTCGAGGTCGGTGTTTATTCAAAGTACCACGGGGGAATTAAACGAGTGGGTACACATCTAAATCGTCTCATGAAAAATGTAAATATAGTCTATAAGCATACAACAGCCGTCATATCTGTAGTTAAGGTTTACAGTACAGAAATGACTCAAATTTATACTAAATAATTTACTGAACTCAGCTTCATAAGCGCTACTTTCTTCGTATATATATGGAAATCTAAACATTACCTGACATATGATGAACAGAATTTTGGTTTAAAGTATTGCATGAATTTTCAACACTTGCCATAAGATGTGGCTCAGATCTTGCTTTAGCATCATTTGTCATCTGTAATTAGCATTTTATAAACGCTACTGAGTTCTTATATTTCACCAACATTTTAAATTATAATTAGCACACGTTGTTGAACAAGTTAATGTTCATCACAACTTTCAGATGGTTTACATTTGTTTATCATTTTGATAATAAATCAATTGGTAAAATAAACAAGAGACTGAGTTTTTGCAGTGACTAATTTTAAAATTTGGAAGATATATGTATGTTTAAAACATAGTTCTTTTATCACGTTTTCAAACTTTTTAGTCGTATATTTACTGGCGCAATGCATTAAATAAATCCCTATAAGTATTTTAGAATGCTAAATTATGACTCTAGATTGTGCTAACTAAAAAAGTTATAAAATTGTTGTAAGATGCTATGCTAGTATCCAAAAATATTTAAAAAATGTGATCAAAAACTAGTTCATTAGTTTAAAAATGATAACAAATTGAAAAACTCTTTTAAGATGGTTGAGATTATTAATGCATTGAAGGTGATGATGCTAAGTAGTAAAATCATGATTTCGATCAGGATTCTATAACAACATATAGGATCCTTTGTTTAACCAACATCATTTCCTTCTCACTATAGCGTTGAATCAGTTGCTAAATTAGCTATAGATCCTACGCTGATTACAGTAACAAATTCACAGGTTCCAAATTGCGCATTTCTATCTGGTAATGAAAAACAAAACCTGAATAGGATCAGATTTGTTTTGTCTCTATCGGCACCCACTACCCTATGTACCTATAAATCTCTCAATCGATCGGTGAGTGTGTGGAAAACCTACAGGGTATGTCCTCGTTAAAAAAAATGCTATGCCAGAGTAGTTTCATCTGAAATACATTGTTTGCGTGCTCCAACAAATATTTCAATTTTGCAAGTCTGTATACGGAATGATACTCGTACATGCTATCTCAACAATGCATTTAAAGCGACTTATTGGGTCAAATAAATATAACTTTAGGATTAAAATGTTGGGAAAATGCACGGACATGTGCTTCATGTTTAAATGAAAAAAACTGCTTTATGTTATGCAAGTTGTTTGATGCCGCAATATGGGCAGAAGTCAAAATACCATTTTTATACATATCTTTTTATACGTGAATTGCTTTATTAGGCTAGGGTTACTACACTCTTAGTCATTTACCTCCTAATTTCGAGGTACATTCCTCCAAAAAATGGCTGGGTAATATAACGAGGTACA
>JAQGAE010001008.1:0-26816 GCA_034696685.1 Julus scandinavius
GGTCATTTTTTTGGTCAAAAATGACGTCTTTTTGACCATCAAAAATGACTTCTAAATGACGAACTTTGCTACTTGGGGTATTTCTCTGTAACTTAACATGCACTAGGGCTTTCTATCAATCCTTTGTAAACCCTGTTCAGAATATTCCTTTGCTATGGATTCTGTATAGAATATCCATAGTGGTAGCAACTATGCAAAACAAGCCCTCACCACCACCATCCATCAACCTATCAAACACTGATTCCTTAAACTAAGAAATAGTACTAAACCCACATCCCCTCTAACCTCCACTGTGCATCTTGTAAATTTCAGGTTTAGCATCTCCAGTAAGGGACTACTTAAGGTATTCCTAACATAAGGAATTGCGATGCTACCTTGTGTACTAACAAATATTATATTATCTCGAAATAACTTCTGCTGGCATGCCAAAAAATACACTACCAATTCCATATGGCAAGACGGGCTTAAGCCTGTAAGCCAGTACTATGAGTATTATGCATCATTGAGCCAATTTCAGAATATGTTCCATATATAACTAATATATTAGAAAAAATATATATATTTTCAGCTATATTTTTTCCATATGAGACATATTATACTATGATATACTATGTACCCATGTTACTTTCAGGCAACACACCATTTAAGAAATTTTATAGGACAAGCTATTGCATTCTAGATAATGAAAATATCACAATTGCTTTCAGGAAACAATAAGCTTAAAATTGTCTATGGCACTTTTACCTTAGGATTTCTATGCATTTCATGAAAAATGTTTGAACAATGCTTGATTTTTGAAATGTTTTTTTAATCTGCTGTACATGCTAAAATAGTCAAATACAAAAATTTCCCTTTGTTTATAAGCTACTTTTTTCGTAATTTCCAAGTATAATATTGATTTTGCAACATATATGTTGCAATCTAGTTAGAATTATCCTACATTACTATTTACAAAAGTATTCCAAAGCGTTTGTATCCTGAAAGCAACATCAGTCAATGAAAGAAAACTCTCAAAACATTTTAAATATCGCCATAATTGCAATATTGATTTGTTTATAGTTCCAAGTGCAGGTTTTATATATTTTAATGATTATTAACTCAAAAAATTTATCCAAACAAATTTTTCACACATATTTCAAAAAAAAATTTGTTGTTGGCCTTAAATGCAATGACCAATGTTGCCTGGAAGCAAAAAATTAAAAAAATCATAATTTTTTAGGTTTATATACTACATAAGCCTTCTAGAATAAAATAAGACCAACAAAATTTTTTTTATACATTATTTATAAGTTGGTCCATAGAGAGATATTTTTCTGACATATACCAGAAATGTGTGAACAAAGTATCTTTAAAGTATATTTATTATTTCTCTGTAAATTTTTTGATACTTATAAACTCTTCCGCCATAACAACAACTGAAACCTTAAAGATACATTGAATGTGAATGAAACCTTTTGATGACTAAAAAACCTAAAATAAACCTTGAAACGTTTCATTGCTAAGGTTTCAAATTTGTATACCTCTAAGAAACCTAAAAAATACCTTAATTACTACTGGATACTATAATTTAACTAAGATGATACCTAACATTTTTGTAAGGGGATACTTTACTGGAAATGACAATACATTTCATCATTATTACCTTGATATAACCTCATGTAAAATATAACCTTCTAGATACATATATGACAACCTAAAATAAACCATGAAAGGTATATTATACAAGGTTGTAAATAAGGATACACAGAATATACCATGAATATACATTGATACCTGAAAGATACATGTTACATACTACAAGGAAACCTAAAATTTTATTAAGGGAATAACCTCAGATGATTAGTTTATTACTAGTTTACCAACAGTTTTTCAGTTTGTAATCACTTTGCACTAGTTTACATCCAATTTTTCCATAAGGGTCCTTAACTGTAATTACCCTTTTTCCATCCGACAGATTAATTAATTCCCCCGGTTCCAACATTGTAGTATCTTTCTCTTGTTTTTAATGTGATAGCCTTTCATGTAATGCTCTTTTTCTCATCTGGATCTGTATATGACTCCTTTTTTTAAACCGATTTCCTTTCCACTAGAGGTTGGAAACTAATGTGTTTGGCAGCGTTTGGTCGTGACGAGACGTAAGTATCTTTAACAATCCGTACAATGTCCGTACAATCCGTAACAACACCAAAGCACCATACTCTCACAGTTTTAGGATCAAAGATGTGATATCTCATATTTGATGTCACCACAGCCAATCCAAACTTCTATCATGGCCCGTGCACTCAGCCTGTTATCTATTGATGACATATTGATGAGGTGTCAATGATAAGTTTATGGAGGGCAACTGGTTTTGTAGAGTTACAAAAATTGTAAGTATCATTTAAGTCAAATTATAGTATTCATTAGGTATCAAGGTATTCTAAAGGTTTCGTAGTTGAACTTGGAATAGTGAGCGTCGAGGATCCTTGGGAAACTGGAATACTATTGAAACAGTGTCTAGCATGGTTTAGGTTTTGAAATTAGGATCAATTTACCAGGGTATATTGATCGCCGTGGTGTTGGAGTTAAAGATGGAGGGTTGTTGCTGACACAGTTCGGTGATATTGGCAAGCGAGAATACGAACGTGTGTGTTATGGACGTGTATGTCGATGAAAACTTCATGGAGGTGTTCATCAATGAACTAGTTGTTGAAGAGTCGGAAAAAGTGATGAAAAATAAATGTTCCTTTACCGTTCAAAAGGGATATATGTTGAATGTGTTATTAAATAGCTTAGCTTAAATGTTATTTTATAAAACCAAAGTGGGAGTGATATGTCTCCTCTGTAATAGTTTCTAATTATAGAATTTTTTAATTATACAGCATATTATAAAAAGCGAATTTAATTTTAAAAAAAGTTGCTTTTAACATGGCTTTTACTGGGCAGCCGGATTTTTAAGGGCAGTTATCAGCATACCACGAGTCAGACAGAAATTATCCACTCTCTTAATTGGGACACAGTGAAATCCAGACGCAAAATGTTATCTATGGGGTTATTCAAACGTTTTGATCTCTTTCTTAATTTTATCTTGTTCCCTATATATTAACGCATAACAACCACTCTAGGAGTAGACAAAATCACTCCAGTCCTTTAACTGAGCTTTTGAACTATTTATGAACGTGAAATGAACCATTTTTTGACCATTTTTTTAAACTATTTTTAAACCGTATTTCAACCATTTTTTAATTATTTTTAAACTAAATTTAAACCTTCTTTTAATCATTAAAAAATTACTTTCTCAGCAATAAAACACCACTACTTCCCATTTTTTGGTTCTTCTAAGTACAGCACTCCAGCTTCTTGGCCAAGGAGGAATCCACCTAGTTTGCATGCTACACAAAACAGATAAAATTCAATTTTACATGTATTTTATTATAAATCTTGTTATTTAATCATTATTTACATTACATATATACATACATCATGTGTCAATCGCGGCAATATAAATCATTCTTGTATAATTTTTATTCAATCAAAAAACCTACTTCTCTGAAAAAGCATTTAGAATTTAAAGAGTAATGCTAATCACAAAAATGTACACTTGACAGATCAACGACAACGTATTTCAGGGTTGCTACCAAAACTAGCAATTTAATTTCCCTGATTTTTCCTGACCAAGGCTATCCTTTTTCCCTGACCAAACTTAGCCATTTTACCAGATCAAAATTAACATTTTCCATAAAAGCTTACCATAATAAGGTTGAACCAGTTTACATCTTCAATATAATGAAAGGCATATTGGAAAAAAATGCTGCATGCAAACAATATTTTTTTTGAAATTTTAAGAAATCGGCCTCTCCGCAAATTACAATTGCTGTTTTGTCTTCTTCAGCTGCTGTAAAGAATACATTTTGAACATTTAATAAGTGAAAATGCCTTGTTATACATATCTACTTACTATAATGGATTACATGCAATAAAAGATTAACCTGAATGTTCACAACAATGTGTATGGTTCCATGAGTAGAATACTACTGCTTTAGTACACAATTCCCTGGCCTGAAAATACTGCATTGCTGTGCAACAGCATCCTCAGAACCTTTACACTGAAAAGAAAATGAAATTGAAGAAGCACCATTAATTAGTGATTACTGATAAATGGGAGTGATATTAAAAGTAACTCGATAATGCAGAAAAACCTTTTTCTTTTTCGTGTCCCCACGATAACACTGTTCTCCCCTGGTTTTGCCTTGGAGATTATATCAAATCAACAGCTTCTAAATGGGGAAGGATTTTCTACCATTGCCAACCTAACATTATTGTTGGTCACTCTGCTCAGTACCTTAATGTACATGCCTCAATGGTATTTCACATCTTCAGAGCCCTATTTTGTTTAAAAAGAAAAGTAATTTTACAATTAGTATTGGTTTCTCTACTCATTTTTAAGTAAAAATTTGTTTTTGTCCCTTGCCTCATCAGCACCGTCGAGGTAACTGATCGGAGTGAAAATTTGCTGTAGAGGTTTCCAGCAAATGTAAACAAGCATGTTGAAGCCACCTCTGTTTAAGATTAGATACATATTTTATGTGTTGCAATCTTTATTGTTGAAAAAATTGATTTGTAATTTAATTGAGCATTCCATAGCTGAAATTAATCAAGTAAGTATACCTGTCAAGACATTGGTGCGTGTTTTTAAAGCAATGTTAGAACGATATATATACAAACTTAATTTTTCTGGATCCCTTCCTTTATCTAATTCCCCTCGTTGCCAGCTTATTTTGCAAGGAAGTGACCAGTTGCAGCAAACTTGCAAACTGTAAAAAAACAAAAAATACATGAGCTGGCTATACAGGTGCTGGCACATGAACAGGCTAATGCCATTCTTGTCGAGTAGTTTGGTTTACTTTTCCTACTTCACCATGGCAAGCTTCACCAGCACCACAAGTTGTTTCTCCAGCATTGGGCATCTAAAATTTTGCTGAAAAAGGTTTAAAAACATTAACAAGGGAAAAAAGAACACCTTTTTAAGGGCACTGGCAAGAACAATGTACCTATTTTTTAAATTATACAGTACGCAGACAGTGTTGTGGGAGTATGGCTGCTCCAAAACATAGAGTAGCAATCCCATTTGTGGCTGCAATAGTTACTAGGTGTAAAACAAAGAGTTACACGTGAGCTGGATTTCACCACAAATCAAGTTATGATATACTGATGATGAAACTTAAATATATAGAAATGTTACTAATGGGTACACACAATAGATTGAACCTTTACATAAGGAAGTGAGCTCCTGCACTGAAATATCAATGTTGCTAGATCTATTTTAAACATGTTAGTTGCTGTACAACTACAGGATACAACTTGGAGCAACCTACAAAATGTACCGTTAGGCAGGGGAAAGTTATGTGCAAAATGTTTTCTATCTCCCAGTAACTTCACCTACAATGGAAACTCATGTTCATCTTTGTCATGTTTCTTAGTCCATACCCCAACCAACCTTTAGTATGAAAATGTCTTGTTTAAGTAAATTGCTAGCCAGAGTAATTATTGATCAATGAAAGAAGCTTGATTTACATTGTTAACCTGCAATTCGAGCACAAACTATCATTTTGGTGAATCACTTTTTTTTGTTTATATCATCGATATAGGTGCATACTTTTGTACATGTTGCTCTTCAGGTGCACAGTCGCAACCTTGATGCCTGGTACGAGGTTAAAATAGGATCGAACCCTCCTCATCCTGCTCTTCAGGCTACATCACTGTTGTTGGGATTGCCACAGTTGGCCGATTAGTGTGTAAGGATCTGGCCTTGGTTGCCTTCAACCAAGTTTAACGGCGTTCTCCACGGACATTACAGTACACGAATTGTCGTTGTTCGAAGACTTGAACATTGCTCCTGAAGCGAACACGAAATAAGCAGTTTAAGGTTTCTTACTGTTTAAAACATCCCTTAAATGCAGAGTTTGGAAACCAATTTTTTCATTTCTTCCATCCCAATTAAATAACAGTGCAAAATCTCTACCGAACAATTTTGCCATTGCCTTTCTTTTTTTATCCTCGGCATCCGCACCACCAATCAACGTAAGATATTTTATCTAAAATCAATAGCCGGGTTAAGATACATTAAAAGCAAGGTAAAGTCACTCTGAGCTGAACTAATTTGCTACACATACGAGTTGAATTTTGTTATTGTCGCGGGCTATCCATTTTTCCATGTCATCTATGGCATCAAATGAATTCAAATGCAGTGCTGGCATGTCATCGGGAATTTCAGTTAAATGCTATGCTCGAACCATAGCTTTGTAAAGCATATTATTGTTCTCTTTAACCATTTGAATGACCTCTTCAAATTCCCTGAATACATTTTTTTGAAATGCTTAAATACAAATGTAGCAGAATATGGTGAAATTCAAACTGTCTAATTTTAACCTTATTTACATTATAATGTATCAAGAAACTAGGCAATAGTGAATAATTATAATTAGACTTAATGTGGAATTAGGCAAACCTGAGAATTCTGCCCATGTGACTACAGCATCATTCAGGATGTACTCACATGCACTACTGCTGCTACTGGTAATGCTCGCTCTGGCTAGGTTACAGCAAGGTTGTTTGTCCATTGGATGGGTCGTTGGCCCACTTGGTTTTCTGGAGACAGCATAGGTGTTTTCGTCTTTGTCATGAAGGTCCAAGTTCTCTGAACTTAAGTGACGAGAAGATTGTTTTGGCGTTAACTCCGGACTTTAGGGTATGTGATGTATGAGAAATGAAAGGCTGGGATCCCATGCATAATAAAGAAGAGTTTTCAAAAGGAATTTCCTTGAGAGCAGGACATTGCAAACTTGAACTAAACGTGCTCTGATTTGGATTATTTCTGAATAAAGTGTTAGGTGGAACCATGTTTGAAAGAAGGTTTTTTGTTTTGCTAAGGCCATGATCACTATCGCTAACATTCTCAGTGTCATTAGAAGACAATTCAGGAGAACCAGGCGGAAACCTTTGTAGCCGCTTTCTTTTTTGTTTGCGTGCATTCCCATCATCCATATGATAGTTGCTTCTCACCTCCGATGTGTAATCTGCTCTTTGTTACATGTCACGAGCATGTTTATAAGTGTCTAAAATATATGTTCAAAAACAACGATATGCGCCAGGTATCTGAGCCAGGTAATTAGCCAGAGAATTGTTCTTGACTAATTTTCAACCAGTTTTTGTTAAAGGTCCATTTCTGGTAAAAAATATAAAGCATTTGAAAGTTAACGTTGCACCCCCAAGCTGGCAGCAAAATAACAGCATATCGAAATGTCCATATAATTAATATGTTACCTGCGTTAATTAGGATTTGGATGGGGTACAAACTTTAATTTAATTAAGGTTCAGCATTGCTTTTTTGAAGCTTAGTAATGTCCCTTTTTTATCGTTTGGTGGCCAAAGAGTTCAGATTTTATCTTCATTCAGCCATGAAATACATAAGATATCCATACATATATGTAGATTTGCAAGGCTGTTTGTGAAAGGCAGTTATGTTTTCACACCATTTAACGATGTAAATGTTTACTACAACAATTGATCCATCTGTCATCATACAGCAATTGTTCCCATCATCAGTTGAAATTGTAAAGGATGGGGTAATTAGTTTGTAGTATTGACCACCATCAATGTTCTTTACAATTGGACTGCTATCATGTAAACCACCAAGAACCATTTCACCATCATTTTTTGAAGAAATTTTGTGTCTGCCACTAAAATAATCCTTTTCATGGATCCTTCACATAAGTTGTTGCTGTGAGAACCTGATTTAAGGTTCAGTGGTCAGGTCCCATAACGTGAAGTATGTTTGAGGACGGTGGCGCGCTTGGAAAAGATGACACAGTGTTAAAGGTTTTAACTCTCTCTCTGTTGCCCCGAGCTGACCAGCATTCCAATACATGGTTTGCTGAAAGACTCGAGGTGACAGAGAGGAGTTTGGGTTGGCAGGTGGACCAGGATGGTCACCTGATTTCTTTTGTGCACAAGACTACGCTTTTAAATTTGTTTATTGGGGCAAGCTGCTGCTTGCGAGTTTCGGTTCCTTGAATTTTTGTAACTTTGGTTTATGGTTTTGAAGTATTAAACCCTTTTTATCATGAGATGCGGTCGGCGTGATTTCCTCATCAGCTACATCAGCCTGCCTTTACCATAACATTGCAAAGGCCTGCTCGGTGATCTGATGAGTTTTTTTAGAACTTCCAAGTGAGACTCAAAGGTAAATGCACTGTGGGCATCGAAACACCCAAATCGTTTCACATCTTCTGCAATGTGAACAAGTACATGGACATTAGGAACAACAAATTATGGACCATATAGATTAATGACTTGCAAAATAAATTGTTTCAAAAGGCTGTCGGCATACTGAATTGCTTCGTCAGTGATGTTAGCCTTTATGAGAATTGAAAATGAAACATGAAGCATTAAAAATGGTTGTAATAAGCGTGTGACTAGTTAAGTTTTGAAACCACAGGGCCCGTGTACAACAAGAACTGACAGAACTCGGTTGCCTTCCCCCTGTCCATTTCAGCAATTGATCTAGGTTTTTTGCAAACTCAACAGGAATGTATTTCTTTAGTCCGGTTAGCGTAACGGACAGATCCCCTTGAACATGGCCCTTTGAAATGCAGCCTTTACCCTTCTTTCTTGTCAACTGTAGCAGTATTTTTCTCGTAACTCCTAAACAGATCAGATGCATGTAATCACCAGGAAACTGGTTGATCATTTCAATTGGAATATCAAGAAATGGAGACATGTCATCAAGGTGATGTTGTGGGTCCCTTTTTTGTCTAAAAGTTTCATCAGTTCTTTATTTATATTTAGAGTCAACTACAGGGAATGTCATTCTTCCTCTCCAAACAACATCTTGTGTGCATTTATCGCAACTGCTGTAGGCCATATGTTTTTAGTGCATTTCACGAAAGATTTTGCCGGGGTATCGCAAATGAAATGACCAGTAAGTTTAAGGATGTAATTTTTTCTATTGAATTGAAATTCATTTTCAGAAAGCAATTTCATTTAAAAAACAAACTGTTTTAGAAATTGGTCTTTAGTAGAGCCACAATAAACATCAACAGGAAATAGCGTTTGGTCAATTGCCTTAATCAGAATGCATAAAATGGGCCAAAACTGCATTCCTGAACTTTTAAATAAAGGAAGACCATCCATGCTTGTTTTCATACTCAGTCGTACCCAGTCTTCATTATTTTGAAGTTGATCTTTCAGACCCTTTTGTATTTCCTTATTAATTTTATTTTCTAAACCAAAATGGTAATATTCACCATTATCAAAACACTGAATATCATATGAGCGGGAAGTTCCAAGAATAGATCTAAGGTCCGAAGGAAGCTCAGAATGAAAGTTTCTTAAAATCTTTAGCAAGACTCTAAAGGTGATATGGTTCACATTATGTGACAAAGCTCAGTCACGTAACATCACTTAAAGTTTTATCATTTTCTTTATTTTCTTCATTATCCCTAGACTTATTCACTTTGGGCATTTTGATGGAACCAAATCCATGTCTCAATGTTTTTTGCGAGCAGACAAGATTTTCAATTAACCCGTGGGTTTGCAGCATAATCTCCCCCTATCTCATCTCCCTTAATACCTTCCTGCACAGCAATATCAAATAGAAATTTAGAATTGTCACATGTTTAGTGATGTACAACAATGAAAGTTGAATCCACATGTTGCCATTCTTTGACTTTTGCAGCAGACAAAAAAGGCCAAACACCGGTTCAACACATGCTGCTCCCCTTCCATTTTCTACCATTTGCAACTCTCCAAACAGTTTGAATTTCGTGGAGAGTTTTTTAAAAAGTATCCCGTCGATGTCGTGCTGAAGGGCGCCAAGTTTGTAAATTCAACGCCATTAGAAAAATACGCTAATATGACATGCCCATATGAAATTTATTCACACAAGTATACCACCTAATTTAACCTAGCCATGTACACTTGTTGTTATGGTGACGGATATACATATATGTATTTCATAGGTCAGGTTAGGTGCCACATTTGTGTGAACAAAATCCATATTGGCATGCCATACTTGGGCATTTCTCACCATGATGGTGAATTACCAGAGTATATAAAGTACCCCACTTGGTAAATGAACAGAAGCAACGAATTTACTACATAATAACCCTTTGTAACTTCCTAATGCACCATCGTAGGATTCTTTTGAAAATAACAGGGCATAGTTGATTTTTGTGTGGAATGTACACGAAACTATAACATACAGCACGTGCTATCAAGATTAGGCATTCTATATTTAATAATACTTTTCAATTTTCACATTCACCATAACACCACATAACACCACAACCTGCATGCCACCAGATTTATCCTGCTCAATCCATTGAATGGCAATGCGCAGGGCATCGACAATGGAAACCTGCACACGAAAACCAAACTGTAATGGGGACAGAGTGTGCTGGACGGCGTGGATGACTCTGCGACAATATTCTTCAATGTTTTCCCCGAGTATACAGAGGAGTCCAATAGGGTGATAGGATGACAACTGTGAGTAGTCGTCCCACTGGGGTTTGGGGATGACGCGCACCATCGCCAGCTTCCATGGCATAGGAAAATGTCCCAGCGTAAGGCAGGTGTTGAAAAGGCAGGCGAACAGCTCGAAGTGACAGGAGATTGAGTGAAGGCATGTGTCAGCAGAAAGATGATCAGGACCTGGAGCTTTGGTGGAGTCCATGTACTGGAAAGTGTCGAGGATCTCGCCCGCAATGAAGAGTGGGTCGTCCGGGGCCATGGGAGCAGCAAGGCTATTCTCGCAAAGGTAGGCCTGTCTGGCGCCACCAAGGTTGTCTCTCGGGAAAATTTTTTTTTAAGTCTTTGGGCCGTTTCCTCAAGAGTGACGGTGTGGGTGGCGCTAGACAGGACCGTCGAAGGGACCGCCAGAATACCTCGACTGCAAACAATCCAGCAGTGCAGCGCCCATGCGTCACAATCCTCATGGCCTGCTAGAAATTCCGGAAAGCTCCGGGTGCTCGCATCCTGGATGGACTTCACATAGTTGGTCCGAGCAGCATGGTAATCGGCTAGTGTAGCCGCAAATTCATCAGTGGTTGGGTCCTGGTGGCTGAGGGTGGATACTATGCGCTTAAGTCACAGAAGTCCTTGTTAAAGTATGGTAAGCTCTGTTGTCCTGATGGCGTTAAACCTACCTCTAGAGCTTTTAAGTGGCATAAAAGCATCTCATGCGGTGGAGATTAAGGCAGTAATTGGACAAACCAAAGCATCAAGTTCAGCACCACAAGCAGCTGCCATAACGAATGCCGGGGTCCTGCCAGCAGCCGCCTGTGCGACGTCAAGGGCCTCGTTGAAATACCGCTAGTCCACCTTCTTAGAAAACCACTTATAGGTGGACCTCTGGGTAGAGCCATCTGTCGGGCCAGCTAGCCGTCAAGGAGTAAGGTGATGGCATTGTGATCGCCGGTGGCTTTCACGTCACGATCGACAGTCCAGTTCAGCACAAAAGGTAGCTGCCCACCCGAGCAGATGCCTAGTATCTTCGAAGGTTGTGGTGGACCCCAGTTCAGAACGTGAAGATCGACCCCTTTAAGCAGAACGACCAGACCCTCTCCACAGGCATTTGAGCGAGGAGCTCTCCAGCGAGATGTTTCACCTTAATGTCCCCGATGGTCAATGTCTTCAAGAGAAGTCAGATGCACGTTGGTGTCAGCATCAGACTTGAAGTAGGTGCAGGCAAGAAATGGTGGGCGACCTCTTAAGTTAAGCTGGATAACAACGGTGTTGGTGTCTGTATGTTGGGCAAAGAGAACAGGAATGGTAGGAAGGTCGCTGCAAACCAGGATGATAGATTTGTTCTGCTCAATACCCTGTGCACGCTGATAGCAAGCATAGTCAGTGTAGACCCTGGCACAGCCAGAAAGTCCGATGTGCGGCTCTTGAATAAGGGCAACATCGACCCGATGCTGGCAGGTGTTCCAGCAAGTCAATGGTGGCATTTTTCGATTTGGAGAGATTGCCCTGAAGTATATAAGGAAGTTACACCCATAGTCAATCTTTTCCATAACCGCTTGCTCCATTCACTGCCTCACGGGACTCAGTGACGACATTGCAGCATGATTGGTTCGTGCATTGGCAGTTGGGGTCCAGGAATTAGGCTGCTTTGCAGTTGTAGCACCGAAGGGCAGTGTCCATCTCCCATTGGCACATTGGGAGCAGACATCTTTTCGTGTGTTTGAAAGTTTCACACACGGAACGCATGTGGCCGAAGCGAAGGCAAGCAAAGCACTGTACCAGTGGGGAGAAGTCTTCAATGTGGACCCATTGAAAATCCAGGTTCACCCGTCCCTCAGAGAGAGCTGCAGTGCACTGCTTGGGATCTACCTCAATCACCAAGTTGTAGAGCGTGGTATTACGGTTGGCTCGCTTGAAGCCCACTCTGGCCACCTCCGCAACATTTCTAGAACCAAGCTCGGTGTGGACAAGGGTATTTTGGTTCCACAAGAAGGGGAGTACCTCAACCATAGAGATGGACAATGAAGTGCCTTTCAGGATGAGTTGTGGGGAATCCAATTAAATGAAATGTTTTTAGAAATGATAGCCAGTGATTGAGAATGCATAATGCAACTTAAGTGCACTAAAATGGTCAAAGAAGGCCTAAATAAAACACAAACAGTGGAAGGAGAGAGGGGAAAGGATGAGCGCTGACCACAGGCAATTGTGAAAAAGAGGGAGAGGAAATCTTATAGCAAATTTCAGCTCTAAAATGTGAATAAAAATGAGTAATTGAGCAAGTGTCTGTGGTGTTGCATATAATGCACACATAGAAGAATGGTTTGCATTGGAGAAAAGATGGATTCCACAGCTTTCTGTGGATATTAAGATCATTGCTGTAGTCCCAGTAGTTAGGGAGAAATGAAGTCTCAAGGTTTTCATAAAACCCTTATTAAAATTATAGAACGGATCGAGATGGGGGTAAGAGACTCGGAAAATGGCACAACTACCAGAATAATCATCTGATCTGCACGAGACAAGATGCGGAGAAGTGAGGTGATCCGTGGGCATCCGTGGATACCAAATCCAATGCCCTGTGTCAAGCAGAACCGAAATGGCAGGAGTCCAGACCTCCAAAGACAGAATTCAGCCTCTGGGGCCTCTGGCGTGAATTTGGTGGGCAATAATTTCCTAAAAAAGACAGATTAACACACACTTTAATGTGGAGCGTAGACCAGAACTGTGGCAGTCGAACGGTGGTAAAATTTCAAGTGTAGCATTAGAATTGCTAATAGAGGATCTCCCGAGGGGTGACAAAGATGACTGGGGTCAGGCAGGAAAAGTTAACCTTGGTAAGGGCACTGGACAGAGGTAAAAGAGGATGGATTATCCCGTGCTCAGGAGCAGAGGGGAAACACGACAAGACTGTTTAAGTATGTTAATCTAAAAAGATAAACAAGTTAGATGCATATATTTAGTAAATTTGAATTACGATTTTTTTCAAATATAAACAAAACGTTAATCTTGCATCATTTTGTTTATAGCTGCAATTTGAAAAAGGGTAAACTTAACTGTTCTGGATAAGAAAGAATTTTTCCAAGCAGTTTTGGTTTTGGTTTTGGAATGACAACTTAACATAGGCGCAAACAGGAGCCAATGCTCTTGCAGCCTAGACAATCCAAGTGTATGTATACAGTCTTTTTCTCTCTCTGCTTTTGCTAGAGTTAGGAGCTCATTATATATTAGTTGGTGGGATCCCATGTGATAGAAATTGACCACTCGAATTAGGGGTCGCATTTATGATCTTTTAGTCATCGTCTTGGAATATGTTCTTTGATCTAATTAGCCTTTTGCTAATTGGTTTCAAGAGGTTTTGGTTAAGCCTTTTGTTTTGCTAATCCCTTTTGTCTGAGTATTAGTCCTAAGGATTTGGTACATTCCAATATTCTGATTCCCCATTTGGGTGCTTATTAATAGTTTGGAGTCTCATTTGAGGCTTAGGCCGAACTTAGTTCTATTTCGACACCAGTTAGTCCAAGCATTTGCTAGTGTTAAAGGAGAAGTTTGGGATGGTACGCTTTATACTCTCTAATGCTTTCGAAACTTCTAGTTGAGGGACATTAAGAATTGAGTGGGTCTAATTATGTTAACATTAAATTACAAAAATATAAATTCTAACCTACAAGAGGATAAAGGGGATGGATGATTACCACTTGTGGAAAATTACAAAATTTAAAGAATCTTATATACACAATGAAATATTACAAAACGACAATTTTGAAGTCCGGACATCAGGATGAATTACATGTAGTAATCAGGATCTTCTACTCGTTTGAGCATGATATTGAGGATGTCCATTTTGCAGTCTGTTGCCAGGCAGGTAGGTTCTTCAACTGGGGTCTTTAGATGTCGAGTTGGTGGAATCTGGTAAGCTCTGTCCCAGTGGGTGATGCATGATTCATACCTCTTGTTATAACAGCAGTAATGGCAACATTCCATGTCAGGCTTCATAGTCCCGATCTCCAGGTACTGGGTGGACATAGGTGGACGTGATGATTTTGGACCTAAGATGCTCAATTTTGGCGCGTTACTGCTTCATTGCAGGGGAACCTTCTTCCAGGTTTTGGGGAGGCTCCATAAAATACCGCCAAAAAATGAAGGGTTCTCTGGTGAATTTTGAAATGTGGGTCTAAGAACGTCCAGTCCTATTTGTGAATTCATGAGAATGGGTGTGTGCTGCAATCTTTTGGTCAGCAGACGACGCGGGTTTCTTTGGAGATATAGGCACCTTACGGAATGGAGTCGGTTTTCGGACGATTTTGCTAGCAACTGTGGGACGACGCTTTGATGGTTTGGCCACAATGGCAGATGCGATCCGCTTAGGTTTTTTGAATACCATGGCATCTGGATGTGGACTGCCATTGGTCCACTGCCCTTGGTGATTCATCAGCGGCTGCTAAGTCGGACGGTTGGAGATCGGACTGGTTAGGATCGGACTGTTCAGGTTCGGTCTGCATAGGTATGGACTGCTGAACTGTAGCTGGTGCGAACTTCTAAAACTTCTTCGACGCCCTTAGAAGAGTTTTGCGAAGAGCCAGGGCTTTTTGTGAAGTGGGTCTAGGATATTCTAGCCGACATTGATGGCATTGAAGGTAGCTCGATTATATCGTCAGCTACTAGAGGCCTCGGAAATGGCGGTTGCTGCTGGCTGATGATTTCTTGGGCTTCTTGTGTGGAGAAACTGCACTCAAGCACGTTGTCCATGGCATGTTTATCACAAGCTGTGATCTCTACCACCAGTTGGCGGACTTTGAGGATGCCAGTAAGGCACTCGGCTTCAATGGAAGTCCGAAGTCTAGCAACTTCATCCAATAGTTGTGAGATGTTTTTGCTGGAGTTTCAAATGTTCTTCTCGAGAAAACATGGCATTTCGCTTTGACCTTTTGTCAAGCGGACATCTCATTTTGGAGTGTTAAAATTCTGGTGGCAGCTCTGGTCAGCTGCAACGTATGCCTTCATTAGTTTGGCATATCTCACCATAGAATTTGGCAGTTGATCACTAGTGGTATACTGGGCAAGTACTGAGAAGGCTGTATCAGATGCAGAGTTCTGACCTCTGATGATCCTCACAATGTTATCAAACATTGATAAAGGATCACAGACACGTAGCAATTAGGCAGACATGTGTCTGCATTATAGTTTGGTGGTGGAACATTGACACGCCACATCAAGTATGGCCGATGATCGGATTTCTCCTGAAAGTTCGTGGAAGTCTAAAGTTGGCAGTTGAAGGTGCTAGTTAGGACGATGATTCACGAACTTTATCTAGTTCGGCCTCATCGATTAAAATATCGATTGTTGATCATCTTACGACTACTCGCAAGTAGTCGGTCTAAGTCCGAAGACTGGTCAGCCATGACACTTGAAAGAACTACGAAAACTCGGTAAATATCGATCTGTGAAAACACATGCTCGAATGAAACATGGAAGAAAACAGAGGACGAGTCGAAGTTTGAAGAGCTTAAATAAGCTAAGAGGTCAGTACCCTGGTAAAAGAAACAATTAGATTACAAAACAACTGAACCTCCAATCCAACCATCCAATTATTATTTCGAAGGGTGTTTGTAAATTGGACCATTCAATATTTCAGTGCAACCATTAAAACTCTCCAATTGTTGTAATCCGATGATCCTACTGCTGAATGGTCCCATTAATTACGTTAAAAAAATGTCACTCAGCAGGGATCAAACCTATGTACCAAGCGTTCCCAGTTTAATACCTTTACCACTTACCTACCGATGATTCCTGACGAAAACAAATTCAAAGAGGTATATATACGCGTTTGAATGCAACTTGAAGGAAACTACTAAAATTTTTTTTAAGTGATTTCTCGTACAAAATTACACTTATACCTCGCTATACGGCCTTTCGCTATAATGGGCTTTTTAAATTATGGCACTGTTTCGATTTACGGCCCACAATGCTTCGTTATACGGCCAAAAATAAATGCTGTAATTAAACAAAAGAGACCAAAAATTGTGATAAATTACCTCAATTTGCCCAAACAAGGTCGGATTTGGCTAACAATAAAACACTTATGGGTTTCACGTTAAAGAAAGCAAAAAAATAAAAATCGCAATGAAGAAAAAATTGATTCTTTATACGGCTATTTCGATATACGGCTAACTTTTCCGGAACTCATCTAGGCCGTAAAGTGAGGTATGGGTGTTTTCTGGTATAGAACAACACACACACAGTCTTAATTGTTCAACATATTTATATAATGAGATCTTATAAAATTATGATTAAATCTAATCAGTTAGGGACTTATCTCATTGAGTCCCATTCAATGAAATCCCATTAATAATGGGTTCTCATTATTCTCATTGCTTTTCTTATGAGACCACGAGATTTTTTTACTTGAATAGGTTTTGCAAATATGAGACCTTATATAAGGTTTTCATCAAATGCTACTTTTCCCATAGAGTCCCACAATAAAAAATCCCTTACACAATGGATTCCCATTATGTCCCACTGCTTCTCTTAATTGTCTTATTAAATGGTTCTCATTAGCAAGTCCCATTAATCCCATATTCTCATACGATTTTGGTATTGGGACTGTATGGGAACAATATAAATTTATTTCAAAATCATGATATTATATGTACATTATACATCTTGAATTAATAAATGACTGCATGAAGTAAAACAAATGTACATACTTATGCAGATGGATACAAAAAAAATATCAAGCACAAATTACTGCATGCATTTTCAAATAATTAATTAATGTTAAACTACAAGAAATCATTGGATTATTGCATTTCTAAATCAGGACATTAATAATAGAAGGAAAATTGAGGATTATTGCACATCCAAATAGTCAAAACGTTTGGCTAATAGCAAGACAATTCGTGTTCGATAATCCTAATGTTTCTCGGCAAATTGAACAAATGAATAATTTACTTAATTGACAATTCAACAGTTGGACGATTGAAGGAACATTTCTAAATTGTTGAATAAATATACACAATAATTGGACAAGCCTAATTCTCAATTGTTTAATAATAAAACTAATTCAGAATGTTTGGAAAATTCAGTGGTTTTCAATTTTTTCTTCCATCAGGGTAAGAAGACGCATAATTAAATTAGTGACCTATTGGTCGAGTCATTAATGATGCATAGGGTCACGTCCATTTGGACTTTAAAATTCAAATTGAAAGGGGTGCAGGCACTTGTTAAATGGGATGGAACTGTAATGCGAAGCATGTTAATTGCATTTTGATTCGAAGTTCGTACTTGGCCAACGTATTTGTATAGCAATTATATGTCCATTTGGACTTAACGTTATTGTAAAAGTTCGGACTAATTACGTTTATGAACTTTTGTGCCATTAAAAGGATCCCAACCCTTTTCTAACAAATTGTTTGCAGCTCGGAAAACTTTGAATGTCATTGTGCGTTCTTTATTGTCCTCATTCGAACTTTCTTCATTTAGTTTTTGACATCTCCAAAGTGCGAGATTGTCAGACATCTTTGGACGTAGTCCTGTTTATTTGGATCTGCGATGTCTTGTTGGTGGACATAGGCCTCAGTAAATCGCCATACTGTGATAATTAGGTCAATTGAATTCAATTCAACTCAGCAAATACAGCAAATACAGTCAGCAAATAAATGTCATATAGTAGAGGGGTCGTAGCCAAGTTCAGGAGAATGCTCCTACTTCAGCAGCGACTTAGTCATCATTGTTAAGTTGAATTTAAACTAAATCATGAGAATCTCCAGGTAGGCTATTCCATCGTCTAATCGCATGCAAAAAAATACCAATAGTAAGCATCCGTCTTGGCACAAAGCTCGGTCAAAGGACTAGAGTGATTATGTCTACTCCTAGAGGGGTTGTTAGGCGTTAATATATGGAAAACAAGATAGGAATTTAGAGAAAGAGATTGAAACGTTTGAATAACCCCATAGATAACTTTTCGCGTCTAGACTTCAATGTGTCCCAATTTAGGGAGTGGAGCATTTCTGTCACACTCAGGGTATGCAGATAACAGCCCTTAACAAAACTGGCTGCCCTACACTGGACCATCTCTATATCCTGAATATGAACCATCCTGTTAGGGTTCTAAACAGGAGCACAATACTCCAACATAGGGCGAACTAGAGTTGCTTCCGATCCATACTGTTCAATTTACAATCCCATTTCATGGGATACATCTTGTATGGTTATGTAGTTAATTTGATCAGGGGGCTTAGAGGCTCTACCTGATCTAGTACGCTTAATTACGCCTATACTTGATTTTAGAGGTCCTTAATTTTAGGTACCTCGGACTCATTTCTAGTGGGTCTACTTCGCTTATTCACACCGTTTTGATTTGGGATCACATCTGTATTCACTACAGGGCACGTAGGTTGCGTGAAGGGTAAGTCCAAACTTTTGTTCAATCTTCCTTGTTTTGTCATACCCTATTTTATTTGGGTAGAGTCAGTATTAGATACTGTGCACACCTTTTGCGTGGAGGACAAGTCCGAACATTTGTTCGCTCTTCCTCGAGTCCGAAGTATGGGAGTTGTTTTATCCTGATCTTTGGCTTCAGTTAGGTCTCTTGCATTGTAAATTTTAAGGGTCTTGGATCTCAATGAATCCCACACTTCATAAGTTGTGGGGGAGCTGATTTTGTGGATCGTGTAAATCCCATCTCGTTTTGAGGTTAACTTCAAAGTAAAACCCTTGTGTGCAAAACTCTGTGATCGAGAAGTTAGCCACACTTTATCACCGATCTGAAAGTTAGGGGTTATTGCTCAAATATTATGTTTTGAGTCTTCGGTCATCTTGTGCTTGTTCGAGTTTTTCTCGACACGCTAGGAGTTTGCTGGAAAGTATTTCCAGGAATTCTAAGAACTTGTTCTTACAGAATAAAGGATCATGACAGACGTCATTCAACGTTAACACATTGTCATGAGGTGATCTGGGTGTTCGACCAAAGGGTTAGAAAAATGCATTTTCTCTAGCCACTGATATTAGGGCTTGAGTTTATAGCTCATCTCACAGTTGCGAAATGCTCTTCCCATTCATCGTTGGAGTTTTCCACTGCTATGAAAAGTTTGACTTTTACGTCCCTGTTTCCTTTTCACAATATTAGCTTGGGGATGATGCTGAGCAATGTTTTGCAATCTAAATCCCATAGCTTTTGCTATTTGTTTCAGAACCAGTGAAAAAAACTGGAAACCATTGTCAAATCGGACAAATTTTGGGGTCCCAAATCGAAGACTTATTTTTACGATGAAGGTTCGAGATATTGTCTCAGCCTTCGAATCAAGAATGGGGAAGAATTCAATCCATCCGATTGCAATGTCACATGCTGAGAAGATGTACTTGCTTCCAGCATTTGTGACTAAGTAAGGACCCATAAGATCGATAGCAATGGCATCAAATCTTGGAGGTATAGGAGGCGAAGAAACTGAAGTCTTGTCTGCAGTGTTCTTGGACCTTCGACACTCTGTGAACTGTAGAACATATGTTTGTGCTTGTTGCCTGTGTTCAGGCCAGTAATACCATTTAGATATTCTGCTTATTGCGACGTTTACATCAGGATGCCCTGCTTCAGGTGCATCATGGTTCCATTTAAGGACTCTGCCATAAGACAGCTGGAACCATAAGTTTGGGATCCTCGTCAAGCGTAGGGTCCATGATCCTATAGAGGACTTTATTAGCCAGGGAGTATCCTCTATTGATAAAGGTTCGACCTTCATTGTCACTGGGATCAATAGTTGCATTTCATGAAACTCTTCAGCCGTGATGGGCTGTTAATAAACCAAACAATAGGTAATCAGCATAACAGGATCAGATTGACCTAAGGTGCCATCCACATAACTATGGACCTTCTGAACCACCCAGATAACTGCTAGGACTTCCTTCTTAGATGGAGAATATTTTGTTTGAGCTGGTTTAAAAGACTTGGATGCATATTCTACCACTCAAAAGTCTTCTCCATCGCCTTGTCCGAGTACTGCTCCCATAGCTTCATTACTTGCATCCATATAGAGGTGGAAGCTCTTATCGAAGTCAGGCTGAGCAAGGATTGGGGCAGTACACATATGGTGTTTTAGTTTGTCTATGGCCTTTTTGCAGGCATCTGTAAAGATAGATAGTTCACCTTTCTTAAGCAATTTATGCAAAGGAGTTGAAGTGGAAGATAAGTCCGGTATGAACTTTCCAAACCACTTGCAAGAGGCAAGGAAGGATTTGAGTTGCTTTGTATTCTTTTTGTAGTCTATTTTTGAGATGGACATTACCTTATCAGGATTTTAACTTATTCCCAGGCAGCACAAGATGTGTCCTAAGAAGGAAAGTTCCTTCATGAATAGTTTGCATTTTTCTATTTCAAATTTAAAGTTCCTTTTGCCAAACTTATTGACGATTTATTCCAAATCTTCCATATGTTCTTCAACAGTATCACTACCGACTTAGAGTTCATCTTGGTAGGCTGTGACTATCACGATAGTGATTGTCCAGAGTATTTCTTCTACAATTTGCTGACAGTGGGCTGCAGAGTTTCGAGCTCTCATTGGCATTCTCGTATAACTATACGTGCCAGATGGCAATCCTTATGGATGGAAATTTGCCAGTAGCAGTCGGTTAAATCAAGGGACGACATGTACGGCTTGATCTTGATTTCCGCCTTAAGATCATTGATCTTAGGCAGTGGATATCTGTCCGTTATGATTACTGCATTGAATGCATGAAAGTCCGTGACCATACGATATTCTCTGGAATTTCCAGGTTTGGGTACCAGCAATGATGATGCTGCCCAAGGAGAAGAGGAGGGTATGATGTATCCATTATATGATGCATCCCACCAACTATCAAAGGAGTAACCTTTTTCAGAAAACTTCCCCACGACTGCAAAGACCTCAGATGTTACTTTGGCCTCAGTGAAATCATATTCACTGTTGTCGATTCTTTTTCAAATTACCCGGGATAGGATAGTATTATCGGCCCTAGTGATGGTTGCGTCCGCTAGTCCGAAGTCACAGAACATCCAGAGTTCAGACTTATTAAGGCCGAGGTCATGTATCATTGAGACATTTGGAAACCTCCCCCAGATTGCAGAAATGTGGTAGGAAGTTTATGAGTTGCTTTGCTCACTGCATCAGCTAGCTTGCTCTAGCTCCTTCTGACATTTATCAAGTTTGTCCATCTATTTGGTAAATGATGTTATACTTGACATTATTGCTGCATAGGCCGTGTTTTTCTCAGATTCTATGTCCGAACATGTCCTTTCGAGCTTATCGATCGCTTGAGCGACTTGTTGAGTAAGGTCATGGAATTGTGGACAATTGGCAGAGCACAATAAGACTTTGCTAGGAATATTTATTCCTGCGTTTGTCAAACTTTGCAGGACTTCGAATGGAGAGATATCTTCTCAAGTGAGAGTTTGCAGTAAGATGACCGATTGGTCTATTTTACTTGGTGCAGTGAAATCATTTATTGTTGCACTATTGGGAGTCAAACTTTTACTCTGACGTGAGTTGACGTTACTTGCTTGTTCGGGATTCATCTCACTAGCTTCTTTATTAGAAATCCTAGTGGTTTTAACGTTGGCCACTACAGGGGACAGTTTGGCTGTTGTAGGAAAAAGTACTTTGCATACTTCAGCTTTATTACTGATCTTGCTTTGCAGAATGATGCGGTGAATTGTAATCACTTGAAACGATGTTCAAGCGTGAGGTGTATCCTTTGGGACTCTAGGTTTAAACTACTTTTTCGATTTGGATGCTATTCCGCGCACTGGTGAACACTATTGGGTGTCAGTTAGCATTTCTAACAGTATTTACTGTTGAGTTCTTATTTCGGAGTACTTGTTGCATTATTTGGACGCAAGTCATTAACATTTGTTCAGGATGCAAATTGAAACTGCAATTGCTACGCTGTTGTAGTGCTAATTACATGAATTTCAATTGTAAGAGTAAATGGTTTCACCGCATTGGTCTTCCAATTATGAACTCTTGAAGATAACTGGTAGAATTGCTGCATATTAAGATACGTGCTACGCTATTTAGCGCTACTTGTTACTTTTTGAGAATACTAGGTATTTTGCTTAATACCCTTTGATCATGAGATTCCTTGTCTTGGTGTCACAGGTGTTAGGCTTTGCTGTTAGAATGCCAATTATGAACTCTGTGGTTTTTTTTCTTCCAATTGTGATGTTTTTTAAGTTAGGAATATTTGGTATTATCGCCTAACACCCAGGGAGCACAAGGTTTTCTTAATCTTGGTGTAGTAGGTGTTCAACCACGCTGTTGGGTGCCAATTATGAGGTGAATACTTTTGGTGAGTCCAAGGTTATATGCACCTTAGCTTGAGAATTGTCAGGGAAGGCCCAAATGGACTGTGTGTCAAATTAGGCTGAAGATATTGGTGTTCAACTTTCTTAAGGCCGAACCGCTTTGATACCGCAAATTGAAGATAGCACGTGGGAAGCAGGCCTCGGAGAGTGATTGTAAAGGTCTTACAACTTTTAGTCCTTTGCAATTTTGAAGTCACAGAAAAATGATAAGAGAGAATTTTTCCAAACCATTTTGGTTTGGTTTCTAAGTCTTTTATTAACAGAATGACAACTTAACATAGGCGCAAACAGGAGCAAATTCTCATGCAGCCTAGACAATCTAAGTGTATGTTTACAGTCTTTTCCTCACTCTGCTTTAGCTAGAGTTAGGAGCCATATAAATATCAGTTGGTGGGATCTCATGTGATAGAAATTGACCACTGTAATTTGGGGTCAAATTTACATAAGATGTTTTGATAGCCTTCTTTTTGACATTTTTTTGTCATTTTTCCATGATGGCATATCATAACCTAATAATTGCTATTTTCTGTAGGTTTCTTTGAACCAAGCCCTTTTCATAACCTTTATAAGTTGAATTACCTGATTTAAAAATGTTAACAATCTCTGCCGTGTTTCAAGTATCGTGGTGAGCAATCAAACTTTCAGCATGTTTTTTACATGGTATTTACTGAATATTAAGTAATCTTCCTGGTATTATTTACTGTAGGTATTGTAGGAGTAGTTTAGGGTGTCACAAATTGTATGCCTAGTTTAGTGCATTGTGAGCTTAGATAGTTAAAAAAACTGCAACACTTCATGAAAATAGTCTTTATTTCCTTTGGGTTGCAAACAAATGCACTTCCATACTCTTTTCAGCACATTCTCTTTTACAAATTATCTGTAGGTATAAGGTGCGAGTGTTGCAAATGCTAGCTGGAAGCATATTTGAGGTGTGTTTGAAATGTAATGAAACTGATTTTTATTTACCAAACTTTTAATTTTTTCAATTACAATATTAACCCCTTCAAAGTAGTTCCCTTGGGCAACTATACATTGGCAGAGTCATTGTTCCCAGTCTTGGATGCAGAGCTGGAAGGCTTCAACCAGTATGACCTTTAACATGTCTGTCACATTCTTTTGGATTCTCTCCACAGTCTGAAAATGATGTCCTTTTAAAACATTTTTAAGTTTGAAGAAAAGAAAAAAGTTACAAGGACTGAGATCAGGTGAATAGGGCAACTTGGGAACCACAGTGATGCTTTTTAAGTTCAAAAACATTGTGATAGAGGTGGCTGTGTGACATGGAGCATTGTCATGATGGAGCATCCATGTGTCAGCAATGTTTGGCTCTACACAATTCACCCTTCTTCTGAGCTTTCCAATGACATCCCTGTAAAAACTTGGTTGACAGTTTGCCCTGGAGGTACAAGTTTCTTATGAACGATACCCATACTGGCAAAGAAACAAATCAGCAGTGATTTGATTTTTGATTTACTTATTTGAGCTTTCTTTTGTTAAGATGTCTCAGTGTGCCACACCTCACTTTGCAGCTTTGTTGCAGCGTCATATTTAAAAATCCATGATTCATCACCTGAGATCACACAACTGAAGAAATCGTGTTCATTGGTAATTCTGTCAAGAAGATCAAGGCACAAATTTTTTCGATTGTCCTTTTCTCGATTGTTAAAATTTGATGCATGATGAAACTGTTCAATTTTAACTGGTCACTCATCATCTTTATTGCTAAACGATGGTCTGATTTCAAATGAGACACAATCGACATTTTTATTCATTTTTGAAGTTTAAGGCCATTCTGAGTGAGGTTCATCTTCCACCAGTTCTCGGCCATCCAAAAATGATTTGTGCCAGCGAAAAACGTGTGACCTTGATAAGGAATAATCCCAATAGGCCTGTATCAACTTTTCAAAGATCACACTCACGGATTCCCAAAGTTTAACAAAAAAACTTAATGGCTCAACATTGCTCCAATTTCTGCTGTTCCATTTTGCGTGACACACAACAGAAACATAACTTCAATGACAGTGCTCTCGAAAATCACGTGGTGACAGTATGGAGTTGAATCTCAGACTGAGCATCTAGAGGGGTTTAACTAACATGTGTAGTAAATGAGAACAACACAGTGTTGCCAGATCGCTCGCAGTGTTACCAGTCTCATCATTTTCTACCACACTTCATACATATGTTCATGAATCTGGTCGTGTGCTTTTTTGATTAGATGTGTTGGAGGTAAAAATACGTAAAAAATTGCGAATGCGAACATAAATTGAACCTTGAGTAGTCGTATTTGTGATACTTACATAAGTCTATTCCTCAACAAATCAATGTTTTTGAAATATTGGGTGTTTTGTTTTTATACCAAAGCATTACCTGCACAAGAAACAGAAGAAGCTTCACAAATGCCTTAAAATTTAGTAAGAACCTAAGAAGGGGCATTGAACTGGGTTAAATTGTATTAGACATTTGTTTTATTTGGTGTTAAGAAAAAACATTGTTGGCATGATAATATCCCTTTCACTAGCTGTGTCCTAGATTTGGAACCAGCACGGTTGATGCCGATCTTTAGCCCTTAGATTCCAGGCTGGGGTCTTTTTGACCCTCAACGTGTTGATTTGGTTAATTAACAACTCTGTGATTTTTTTAAAATTCTTAAACTTTTAGACATCCTAAACAGAATGTAAATAAAGCCTTTTATGCACAGCAAATTCCTAAAGCACCTTATAATTCCTTAAAAAAAAAAAACTGGAAAAGTGTACAAAACATGTACATTACATGTTTTTTTTGGTTTTTAGTGATTTAATGCTAAATTGAGCTGATACAAAATTGTATTTAAGATTGATGACTCAACATTCTACAAGAATGGATCTTTGGTTTAAAGAGCTCTTATTGATGCCCTCAACCATCCTGAATTCTCTCACAAATTTACTCTTTTCTTGGCGTAAAAATAAAAATAAAAAACTTCTTATTCTATATAAATTATGAGATCCGATTTCATGTCGTTAGTCCCCTACATATGTTAGGATTTTTTTGCATGAATATACATCTCGGGTAAAAATGACCCCAGGTTGGTACTCGTGTGACCGAAAAGGGGGTTGGAATCAGGGTTAGAGGAACTCCCCAGGCATTGCCTGGAAACAACTGTGGAAAACCATGAACACCACAGTAATGGTAACAGACCCGGTCGGGAATCGAACCTGGATCTACTAATTGCCAGACAGTTAGTTACCACTAAACTACCTAGCTCGGTAAACAATCAGGTGCCATACTTATGATATAATTAATATAATTAACTACAATAGATTGTAACAAACCAGGATTGGAACAAAATGCCGTGCAATATTAAATACACACGTGCAGAACAATAGAATTAATAGCCCTGTCATTATCATTGACATGACCTCGCCCTTGTCGTTTTAGATACCAATGTTGCTTTGGAATGGGCTTCGTGACACTAAAATTGATCGATAAATGTGCAAATGGATTGGCATCTTGTTTCTTAACTTGTGGCGCAGGCAGTGGCGGCTCACAGAAAAAATATGTGGGGGTGCTGCAAGTAACGCTGCAAAGTAATGCTGTGAAGCACGCTAGTAGCAACTGCAGGAGCAACAGTTGTCGCTCTCGCTTGCAACCTGGCATGCAGCTTCCTATCTGCACATGCGCACAATAGTGAAACACCGCGCCGCTGGAACTTTGAAATGCACAATTGCATACAATTTTTTTTTAATTTTTTCATTAATTCTAGAATGGCTAATTAAATAAAAGTTAATAAAATAAATTAAAGAATAGATTAAAAAAGAATTAAGAAAGAATTAAAGAAAAAAAGACTCATATTAAATGTTATCGATGATAGCCAGTTATTCGGGGTGCTGCAGTTCCGCAGTCACTATGGCCGAGTTGCCACTGGGTGCAGGTATACAGGGTGTAAAATAAGTCTGTTGCACCCCCCCAAATTTCGAGAATGGGTGCTCAAATGCAAAATGTGATGAGG